>CAUYQU010013542.1:0-39245 GCA_963574635.1 Cheracebus regulus | reverse complement strand
CCATAAAAACCCTAGAAGAAAACCTAGGCAAAACCATTCAGGACATAGGCATAGGCAAGGTCTTCATGACTAAAACACCAAAAGCATTGGCAACAAAAGCCAAAATAGACAAATGGGATCTAATTAAACTCCAGAGCTTCTGCACAGCAAAAGAAACAATCATAGAGTAAGCCAGCAACCAACAGAATGGGAAAAAATTTTTGCAATCTACCCATCTGACAAAGGGCTAATATCCAGAATCTACAAGGAACTAAAACAGATTTACAAGAAAAAAAAAAAACCATTCAAAAGTGGTCAAAGGACATAAACAGATACTTTTCAAAAGAAGACATATATGAGGCCAACAAACATGAAAAAATGCTCATCATCACTGGTTGTTAGAGAAATGCAAATCAAAACCACATTGAGATACCATCTCACACCAGATAGAATGGTGATCATTAAAACAATCTGGAGACAACAGATGCTGGAGGGGATGTGGAGAAATAGGAACACTTTAACACTGTTGGGGGTGTAAATTAGTTCAACCATTGTGGAAGACAGTGTGGCGATTCCTCAAGGACCTACAAATAGAAATTCCATTTGACCCAGCAATCCTGTTACTGGGTATATTTCTAAAGGATTATAAATCCTTCTATTATAAAGACACATGCACACATATGTTCATTGTGGTACTGTTTACAGTAGCAAAGACCTGGAACTAACCCAAATGCCCATCGATGATATACTGGACAAGGAAAATGTGGCACATATACACCATGGAATACTATGCAGCCATAAAAAATGGTGAGTTCATGTCCTTTGTAGGGACATGGATGAATCTGGAAACCATCATTTTTAGCAAACTGACACAAAAACAGAAAATCAAACACCACATGTTCTCACTCATAGGTGGGTGATCAACAATGAGAACACGTGGACACAGGGAGGGGAGCATCACACACTGGGGTCTGTTGGGGGGCTAGGGGAGGGAAATTGGGGGTAGGGAGTTGGGGAGGGATAACATGGGGAGAAATGCCAGATACAGGTGACAGGGGGATGGAGGCAGCAAACCACATTGCCATGTATGTACCTATGCAATAATCCTGCATGTTTTGCACATCTACCCCAGAACCTAAAGTGCAATACAATTTTTTAAAAAGTAGTAAAAAAAAGTAATTCACATGTAAAGTATTTTTTCAGATGAAACGTTGAGGGATTTGGGTTCAGAAGTGACATGATTGAACTTAGTATTCTGACCAATCTTAGGACTAATCCTAAATCTAATCCTAAAACTAGGATTATCTGGGATAAGAGCGGAAGCAGAGAGTCCAGTTAGGAGACCACTGCAATACCATTGAAAGAAATGATGCCAGTAGGACACAAGTACTAGCCCTGAAAATCATGAAATTTGTTCAAATCCTGAAGGTAAAGCTGACAGGATTTAGCAAAAGATTGTAAGAGGGAGTGAGAGAAAGAAAATAGAGATGACTCCAAGGGATTTCTTTGTGTTGAGTAGAGTTTGCAATTATCATTACCTCAGTGAGAAAGACAGCGAGGAGCAGGTTTGAGGAAAGATGTCAGAACTTTGGTATTGGACATGATAGAGAAAAGTCAGGCATAGAGAAGTATTTTTGAGAGCCATTAGCATTCCATTAGCTATTGCTATGTAAGAAACAACCATAGAATCTCAGTGCAATATGATGGTGCGATTTTATTTCTCACATGTCTGCAGATTGACTATGTTTGACTCTTGTAGACTGGCCTTATTTAGGCCGCTCTGCTTAAGCTAAGGGCCACACTAGATTTTGCTACTCTTTACAATCTGGGTCTTAGTCTTCTCCACCTGTAACCCTGCTGGGACTCAGCTTTCTCTTTATAGTGATAGACATAAGAGGGTGGGCCCCATTGCCCAAACACATTTCATGTCTAATATTGTCTCATTGACTAAATCCAGTTCACAAGGCCAACCCCAAAGTCAGGAAATAGGGAGTTCCATTTCACTTCTTGTGGGAGAAAATACAAAATTACCTAGTAAAGCTGTGGATACAGACAGAAGTGAAGTGATGAGACCAATAATTAATTCTGCCATGGGTGTGTGTGTCATACTTAAAGCCATAAAACTAGATGAAATCCAAAATGATTCCCCTATTACTTTTCCATCAGCTATGTATGAGAATTTCTCTTTCTTTTTCTCCATGTTATTATTTTAAAACTGATTTGACAATGTGAGGGACCAAAAATAACACTTGTCTAAACTACAGTAATTGTATTTCTAAACCAAGGTAAAGGCACAGAAATGCTTGGATCACTGTGTGATTTTGATTTTCCAGTAGGATTTTCTTTCAATGGTTTATTAGGTCTTGGTCCAGTTACCAAAAAAGGAAGATTTCCCAATAGATTTTGTTCCCTTTTATATTTTTAGCCATTTTTTGTTTATGTTTAATAATTACCAGAAATAGGAATGAATTTCAAATAAGTGTGGGAAATAAGTAAGAGAAAGAAAATAGTCAAAGGTGACTCCAAGGGATGTTTTTTTGTGTGTGTTTGAGTAGAGTATACAGTGGTCATTAACTAGATGAGAAAGATATTGAAGAGCAGGTTTGAGGAAAGACGTCAGAACTTTAGTGTTGGACATGATAAGTTTGAAATTTTAGCAATGTGGAATAGGCAGCTGGAGTTAGAGAAGAGTCAGGCATAGAGAAACACTTTTGTGAGCCATTAACATTCCATTCGCTATTGCTGTGTAAGAAATAACTACAGAATCTTATAACTCTTATCCAACTCCTAGAGTTTGTTCTCCTTTAGTCACCACTAATTTATCAGAATAGATAATGTTTTGGTGAGAACCAAAGAAAACAGGGTGTATATTACAATTCTAAGAAAACCAACTGAATTTCAATTCACACATGCAGTGTTGACAATATGATAAACAGTAAAGCCACCACAGAAAAACTTACTGTGCTCTTTGCAGTTTGGGGAGGGGGGTCCTGTCTCATTTTGAAGGCATTGTGAGAATGTGACCTATGTGCCTCTCTGTGGTTAAAGGCTCACATATGCCTGTCCATTCACAGCAAAGGGCCTTATGCACTATTGACAATGCACACAATCTGTTCAAGGCTTTTGAAATTCATTATGTGTGGGCTGCATATATTTTCATTGAGTTTAAAACACCCTTAAGATTCCCAAGGTATTATAAAAATACATGCTTGTAGTGACTGAAATATTTATCTTAAGAAAGCAATTACAGTATTAGGATCACAAAGCATTTACATACTAATTTTACATGTGTTTAGTGAGGATCTTAGAAACAAGCACATGGACAAGGAGCTATAGGTAAAGCCTTAAATAGGAAATAATATTTTATTTTCAGTAGTTGCACTGAATGACTATGCTTTCCTCTTGCCCGTGATAAAGAGAACAGTACTGTATACTTTTAGTGTAAAAATAGAAAATCTATTAAGGAATAAAAGCACTGTTGATTCCATTGCTCAAGAAAATAGTCTCCTATTCATTCACAGTAGGTTTGTTCTATCAGAACAAGTCTTTTTACATTATCTTGAATTTGATCTAAATAAACGTGTGCTGAACTCAAAGGAAATAAACCACAGTGCTTGTATGTTTGAATTTAGTAAGTAATAAGTTTATGATTTTACTGCTTCGTGTGCCCTACTTTGACATCAAGCAGACTTAATCAACATACAGATGCAGTATATGATTATTTCATTGTCTTTTTAGATTCAGAGGCAAAGCTTTCTTTTTGGCCAAATATGCTTAGTGCTAAAAGTGTGTTTGTAAAAGTAATTAATTAAATAGATGCTGGACTGTTATTTGGCTTGGAGAGGTCAGAAGGGGGAAATCAAACACAGCCAGCTTCAAAGGGGTCTGGATATCTCTTGGGAGACACTCCCTCCAACTGAGTCAGAGTGAAAAGACTTCATATACTTGCAAAGCAAAATGTTGAGGATTGTAGTTAATTTAAGCTTTGTTAATATAAAATGATTAAATCCAAAATATTAAAAGCTATTTTAAAGGCATGAAGTTTCTAACATCACTATATTTACTACTATCTCATTAACTACATATGTCAGTCCCACAAAGTTTTTATTATATAGTTATTTAAAATGTTTATACAATCTAAAATGTTAAGATCATGTAAGGCAAATGATCTTCAACTGCAGTCTGGTGGTAGGTTAAGTAGATGGTGAGTATGAATTTTATAAATGCATTTTTCTAGCACCTGCCTCTTATTGTTAGGGCTTATATTTAAGGTAGCCATATAACAGTAATAAATGTTTGGTTTTAAGTTATATCCTAATTCTCAAGGATACTCATGTATCAGTATCTCCATAAGCATTTAAAATATTAGCAAATGTCTTTTCTAAAATTCTGTGACAATTTGATCCGAAGTCTTAAAATGCACAATTATATTAGAGATATGCAGGGTAACTAGGTAAGAAATCTACACGTAATGACCTAAGTGCAGTATACACAAATGTTTTTAAAATGACCTAAAGTGTGTATGTGTATCCATATAAGGTAAGGGGATGAAGAAAGAGCGCACACACACACGTACACATCCATACATCTCTTTTTACCAAGATACTGTAAAATTAACAGATGTTTAGTTTTGATTTGTGTGAATGTTTTTTTTTAAATTGATTTGTGTCTATTTGTAGTTAAGATATTTCTTTTTACTTTAACTGTAATATAAAAATGTGTGATGCATGAATTTGGCTTGATGTATCTTAAAATATTAAAGCCATCCTATTAGCAATATTTATATTGTCTGTCTGAAGGAGAGAATGGCATTTTGATGTGGTCATTTGAGGCAGCTAATTCTTTTTTACCAAGCTTCATTGACTCAGATTCTCACTTGGCTTGAATAAACCGTAGGATTAAGCTTTACTGTTAAAACTGCATCATGCCAGTGAATGGTATCTCAAAAAGGATTTCATTATCTAGTGTTAAATGAACTTTTTTCTCTATTTGTTTCTGTGAGGGGATGGGGTAAAAAGTTCTCACAGCTGCCTGACAAAGAATGACTCTATTTAAAGAGTGGTTGGGAATACAAATGTTGATTATCTGAATGAAAGAATTTAATTAAATTTCCTAAAGAACAGGATACTATTGACACCAATGATTGGCAAAATGAAGCAGGGAAATACAGTATTTAACATTACAATATTTTTCACTTAATGATGCCAGTATTGGATCTTGGCGGGTGTCCTGGAATATTCACAATGGCTTGGCAACAAATTAATTATTTTGCGATTGCAGATGTGGAGCTCTGGGGTGTGAAAGTTTCTTTGCCAAGATGGTTTTGGGAAAATAACCAAAACAATTATTTTGTTTCCTCATCTACGTGCATATCCTTGTTTATGAATATTGTTGAAATTCCTGATGTTTGATGATCACAGGATCACAAGCTATATTTGATGAACCTCTGATACTGATTCTTTAACATAACAGACTGAAGACAAAAAAACTTAACTAGCCTGCATCCTAGTCCATAAAAATAACTTAGTTTGTACAAAGTATCTTTCAATTGTTCATATCGCTGTAAAGTGGATCATTTCCATTTGTTCTTAATAATTATTATTTTAATGATGATATTTAAGGTCACATTAACTTTCACTGCATCTGCAAATTGTTATGATGCTGGTGTTAATGAGAGTTATAGGTCATACAATTCTTCTGTAACCATAGAACTCCCCAGAAATTAAGGAACCTCAACATTATAGTCATCAGTATAAGAAATACTGATAGCAGTATTGGATCTTGGGTATCAAATGACACCTAACATAGTATTATGATTAATATATACCCTGAATATCAGTGTGGCACTTATATGTGGCTCTATTAGAGAAAAATGTGAAGTTGACCACAGTCTCGAGGGTCAAATTTCTTTATTTTTTTTTTTCAGAATAAAAAGCATGAAAGAGAGAAAGAAAGAGGAAGAGATTTTAGAAAAAGATAGAAAAGGAGAACGAAAGAAACAGCAAAAGAAAGAAAAAAGAATGAAAGAGAAAGAAAGAGAAAGAGATTTTAGAAAAGGAAAAGGAGAAAAAAGAAACAGCAAAAGAAAGAAAAAAGAATGAAAGAGAGAAGGAAAGAGGAAGAGAAAGAGGGAGAGAGAATGGGATTCTTGTTTTATTGCCCAGGCTAGAATACAGTCTAAAAACGGATATTAAAAACCTCTTTTATGCCAATAATTATGTTTAACAATGGAGACAGGAAGGAATAGGGGATGAAAATAACAAATAAGCAGCCAACCAATATTTTATTCAAACCTGTGAAATGCTGTGCAATTGCTGGGGAGTGATTTACCTCCAGTCAAGTTTTTTAAAATAGAGTTTGGAAAGTTTATTCTGAATCATTATAGAAATACAAAACATGGCCTGCCACAGGGGCTCACACTTGTAATTGCAGCACCTTGGGAGGCTGAGGTGGATGGATTGTCTGAAGTCAGGAGTTCGAGACCAGTCTGGCCAACATGGTAAAACTCCGTCTTTACTAAAAATACAAAAAAATTAGCCAGGCGTGGTGGTGTGCACCTGTAATTCCAGCTACTTGGGAGTCTGAATCAGAGGAATTGCTCGAACCAGGAAGGTGGAGTTTGCAGTGAGCCGAAATCACGCCACTGTACTCCAGCCTGGGTGACAGAGAGAGAATCAAAGAAAAAAAAAATTTTTTTAAGAAATACAAAACACTAGAATTGCCAAAATAATTTTGAAAATAAAGAAAAAGTTGGAAGATTCATATTTCCAGATATTGAAATAACAGAAATCAATATTGCATGATTTGGGCATCAAAACAAACATATAGATCAATGGAACAGAACAGAAAGTTGAAAAACAGACCTACAAAAGTGTGTTCAATTGATTTTGGACAGAAATACCAAAGGAATTCAATGGGGAAGAGATAGTCTTGTCATCTTATGGCACTAGAACAATATATTTTTTAAATCCTTTTTTATTGCTGTGTAGTATTCCATGGTACATATCTACCATATTTTCTTTATCCAACCCACCATTGGCTGGCACTGAGCAAATTAAAACAGGAACAGAAAACTAAATACCACATGTTCTCACTTATAAATGGAGCTAAACATTGAGCTCACATAGACATAAACATGGAAACAATAGACATCATGCATGATTAGAGGGAGAGAGAAGGAGGGTGGCATGGGTTGAAAAATTCCCTACTGGGTACTGTGCTTGCTACCTCGGTACAATATACCCATGTAACAAGCCTGCACATATTCCCTCTGCATCAAAAACAAAAGTTTAAATTAAAAGAAATTCTTATCTCAATCATATGTGAATTAACTTATTATGGATCATAGCTCTAAATGTAAGAGCTAAAATTGAAAAACTTCTAGGAGTAAATAGGCAAAAAAGCTTTATGCTCTCAGATTAAGGAAAGACATTTTAAATAGGACACAAAAATTGTGAAATATAAAAGAAAAAAGATAGTTTGAACTTCATCAACAAATAAAAACTTCTGCCCTTCAAAAGAGATCATTAAGAAAATGAAAAGACAGTGATACAGTGAAAGAACATATATACAAAATACATAGCTGATAAGAAATTGTATCCAAAATACATAAAGAACTCTTACAATTCACTGAGACAAACAAATCAGTAATAAATATTGGCCAAAAACTTGCACAGACACTTCAACAAAAAAGATACATGAATCACAAATAAGCATAAGAAAACAGGTTTAATATCATTGTCATTAGGGGAATTCAGATTAAAACAACAGAAAGATACCATTATAAATTATTTTTTAAATATTTTGCTTAGAGGATAAAGTAATTAAAATATTTGTGGGAGAATTCAGATCTGTACATTATTTTTGTGTATTTTAAATGAAACATTGACTAGAAAATGATTTAGAGAAAAGAGAGCTTTTTTCATTAATGTATTTCATTAATGTATTGCATAATAATCTATAAACACAATTAAGACACCTATAGACTATTTTTAGTCCAGATTTCAAGAGGATGTTCTTGTGTTTGATGCTTTTTATTCTTATTTCCCTTTTATTACATATAGTAAATGTCAAATTAGACTTCATATCTGTATTTCAAAATGACAAATCCTGAATTTAGTTTCAAATTCTGTACTTTTACAGTTAAAATGTATTGATTCTTTTTACTTAAAAAAGCTGACCAAAACTTGTGTAAAAATTTACAAAGGAAAAATAGAATGAAAACAAAATAAAAGAGCTAAATAATAGATTAAATATAAACTAACAAAATATTAAAATATTTTATTGGTAGTCTTAATATCTTATTGCATTTTCAGTAATGAAGTTAAATATTTTTCTCATTGATCTACTTATTTACATATTCTCTTCTACAAAGTGCCAAGACTTTTTCTAACATAATTTTGGCAAATATTTTTGCCAGTTTGTTCTTTTCCACAATTTCCTTTGACATGATTTTAAAGCAAAAGAGTCCTTACATTCATCAGTATAGAACAGTAAATCTTCCTCCACAACTTTAGTCAGCTTCCAGCTTTGGCTACATGATGCCAAAACATCTGGCTGATAAGCAAGAACTAAAAGCAAGCTTAATGTTTTTTTAAGTACATTTGAAAAGAAATGGACAATGGAACTGTGTGCTTTCAATGTACTACTGTAATTTGTTTAAGACTGAGTTTTCATAAACCAATTTTTTACTTTGTAATTCAATATTTTTGTTGCCCAAAACATAAAGAATTTCAGTCATTATTCCTGGTAAATATGAAGTTCTGTGGTCATATTTATAGGAGGTTTGAAAATATTTTTAAAGTAGTAATTTTTGCAACAAAACATGTTGTGTGATTGCATTGCATGTGCTTAGACAGATTATAAGATATATAAGATGGGCTTTATGAATCTAGAAGCTTCTGGTTTTATTAAATATATTAAATTGCCAATCCAACATTTATGATTTCATTGCTAGTCAAGATGGACTGCAAGTACTGAATTTACCCTTCCACCTTTGAAATAACCACATATTGTTTGGTTATCTTCAGATCACATGTCCAGAATAGGCAAATCCCAGAGACAGATAGTAGGATCAAACATGCAGGAAAGAAAGAATTCGTAGTGATTTCTAATTGGTATAGGTTTTATTTTTGTAGTGAGAGAAGTATTTAATGTGTATTTAATATATGCAAATATTAAATAGATATTAAAATAACTGAATAATATACTTAAAAATAAATGTTGTATATAGGAATATCTATATGAATATAATAATATGCATATGAATACAATAATGTTAATAAAGCTGTTGTAAAATACATAAAGAAAAAAACTCTTTGGAATTCAAAGAGAAATGGTCAAATTTGAAATTTTGCTCAGATATTACAATATTCCTCTATTGATAAGTAACAGAACAGGTAGACATAAGGATGTAGAAGAATTGAGTAACATTACTAATTACTTGACCTAATTGATATTTCTGGAACTCTTCATAAAACCATAGCCAGATACAGATTCTTTTTAAGAGCACCTGATACATCTGCCAATATAGACCATATCTTGATCCATAAAACAAATCTCAAAAGTTTAACAGCATTCAAATCATGTAAAGTATTTTTTGTGACCACAACCATTGTAACATCCAAATTAATGATATAAACATATCTAGATAATCCCAAACGTGTGGAAATTAAGTAACATACTTCTCAAAGACTAAAGGGTCAAAAGGAAATCAAACTGGGAATTACAAATTATTTTGAATTAACTGAAAACAAAAACAACATATCAAAGTTTATGGGTTGCTGTTATAGTAGATACAGAAAGAAGTTTACAACCCCAAACATCTATATAAGAAAAGAAAGATCTCAAGTAATGAACTTAGTTTTCACTTAACAAAACTTTAAAAAGAAAAACAAATTAAACTCAAAGTAAAGAGAATTTTGAAATAATAAAAATTAGAATGAACACCAATAAATTAGAAAATAGAAAAAAAAATAACTGAAAGCAAAAGCATTTTCTTGAGAAAATCAATAAAACTAATAAACTTCTAGCCTAACTAAACAGCAGAAAAGATAACATACAAGTTAACAATCTCAGGAATGAGAGAGGTGTTATTATTATAGCTTCTGCACATATTAAAAGAATAATATGTCCATTTGAATGAAATGACCAGATTCCCTGCAAGATACAAACTAGCAAATCTCACCTGAGAAGAATTAGACAACCTGAGTAGCCCTGTATCTACTAAAGAAATTGTAATTGCATTATAGTTAAAATTCTTCCCACAAAGAAACCCTTAGGCCTCTATGTTTTTACTGAACTATACCAAACATTTAAATGGGAACAATACTAATTTTACACAAAATTGCGCAGAAAATTAAAAAGGAGGAAATACTTCTGAATGTATTCTATGAAGCCAGCATTATAATGATACCTAAGCAAAACAAAATAAGTAAGGCTTGGAAAGAAAAGCAAATTACAGATGAAAATCTTTCATGCACACTAATGCAAAAATCTCTAACAAAGGTTTAGTGAATTAAACTCAAAGAAGATATTTTAAAAGGATTATACACTTTTTGACCTGAAGGATTTTCTCCCAGATATGCAAGGTTAGCTTAACTTTTTAATACAATTCAGTATATTAATAGAATAAAAAAGAATAAAACTATAGACTTTCAATGTGTACAGTAAACAATTTTTACAAATTTGAACTTCTCTCAACATGTATAGCAAACTAAGATCTTCTCAATTTGATAAAATATAGTGACAAAAAAAAGGAAGAATAAAAACTATAGCAAGCATCACATCTAATACTGAAAAGCTAAGTGCTTTCCCTCTAAGATGTTCTGTCACTAACTATTCAACAATCAGGAGGTCTTAGCTACCGAGCTATGGCAGGTGAAAGAAATAAAAGGCCTACAGATTGAAACATAGTAAAACTAGTTTTATTTAAAGTTAAGGATATTGTCTAGGCATGTGTTACCATAAAATCTATTAAAAGCCCTAAAGCTAATTTATGAATTTATTAAAGTTGCATGCAAGATCTGTATAGAAGAAACAACTTTATTACTGTAACAGAAATTGCAACGAAATATAATACCATTTGGGGAAATTCTCATGAAAGAGATGTGCAAGAGTTCTTTACTAAAATGGGCAAAATATTGCTGAGAGAAATTAAAGACCTAATAAAGAAGAGATAAACTATGTTCTTAAATTAGAATTGCCCATTAATTCTTTCCCAGGCAAAGCCAAGAACCCTCACAGGCTAAGCCCCACTTTTCATCTCACCTGCCCTGCATCAAAACTAGAACCAAAATACATCAATAGAGCAGGATAGAAAATCAATAGAACAGGATGAGACATAGGCCCATGGACATAAGGTCAACTGACTTTGCCAAAAGGAGCAAAGGCAATTCGTGGGGCGAAGTAGGGCTGGAACAATTGGATACTGTATTAGTTTGCTAGGGATGTCATAACAAAGTACCAGACACTAAGTAGCTTAAACAGTAGAAGTTTATTTTCTCACAACTGTGGAAGTTAACAATTTTAATATAACGCACTTCATCAAAATGGAGAATTTTTGTTTTTCAAAACACATACTTTTATGACAACAAAATAGTCACAGACAGGGAAAAATATTTATAAAACATACATTTAATTAAGGATTTATATCTAGACTGTAAAAAGAATACATACAACTCAATAATAAAAAGTCAAACAACTTGGTTATTAAAAATGGGGAAAAATTTAAACAGACATATCAGAAATCTACTGAAAGTCCTAAAGCTAATTTATGAATTTGTTAACATTGTATATAAGATCTATATAGAAGAAACAATCTTATTACTATAACATAAATTGCAATGAAATATAATACCATTTTGGGAAATTCTCACAAAAGATGTGCACAAAATAGTATACAGATAATAAGTATAAAATATGATCAACATCTCTAGTAACTAGGAAAGTACAAATTAACACCATAGTGTATTACTAAAACACCCAGTAAAATGGCTAAAAGAATTTAAAAAATAAAACTGACCAAGCCACTATTGGTAAAGATGTGAAGTAAGTGGAACTCTCAGATGCTGATGATGAAAATAAAAAATAGTACAAATGCTTTGGCAATTTGATAAAACTGTTGAGGATATGATCCATTCATTCCATTCCAGCATATTTATCTAAGAGAAATGAAAGCAAATGTCCACATAAAACTTTGTGCACAAACATTTATGTCAGCTTTATTTGTATTAACAAAAATCTGGAAACAACTCAAATGTCAACTTGTGAAAAGATAAACAAATATGGCATATCCACACAATAGGAAACTGCTCAAGAATAAAAAGAAATGAATGATTGTTATACATAACAACATAGATGAATCTCTAAAAACATTTGAAAAAAAAAGCCAAATAGAAAAGCACACAAACTGTGTTATTACATTTATAAAATCTTTAGAAAGTACAAACTATAGTGACAGAAATCAGATCAATGATGTTTGCAGATGATCAGGGAAGGAGGAAGAGATAGTAAAGGGGCATGAGAAAACTTTTGGGGTCATGTGACATGTTCATTTTTTGAGGAACCCATTACCCCCGTTAATGTTTAATTTAGGGATAGACATATAGCTCAATTCTAGGTAATACAAATGAGGAAACTCTAGAATTTCCAAAAAAGTCTTCTCTATAGATGAAATATGAACAATATAGGATGAAACAACATGAATAACAGCCCTCTTTTGACCTCCACATATCATGGGAATATGAAATTGGGCTGCTATTATCATAGACCTGAGGGTTGCATCTATGTGCTAAGGATAAAAGAGCAGAAACACAAACATAACTCAGTTTAAGGTAAAAGCATTAAAGTGTTGAATTAACCAACCCTAGAAACTCCCTCCATTCCTCTTATTATAAGATAAAATAATTTCTTTAGAGTTTAAAAGAGTTGACATGGAGTTTTTGAGCACATTAAATATACAATATCAAATACTACTGGTAAACATCAACAAAGATTAAAAATTGTCTCATTACTAAATATTAGTCTTGATCTAAATTTGAAATTATAGTTGTAATTACTATAAAACTTCCTTAAGTATATTTTCTCACAGAAAAGTAGCCAATTCTTGACTTGATGGGTGCGCAGAATATGTTCTGTTAACACACGCACCAGTATTTATTCCCCGCTGATCAAGCAAGAAAGAAGGGGACAGAGAACAACCAATTATATGATGGAATAATCCTCAGCTCTGAATCGTTTCTGTTTCGTTGTTTCCTCCCCACTCTCCCTCCTCACCTCACACATATGCAAAGATGTACTTCTCCTACTGTATCCCTGGCATTTATTTCTGGAGGGCACAGAATGGGAGTTGGCATAGACTCATGGGATTCTCACAGAATTGCAACTCTCCTTTAACTAAGCAAACTCTTTTCTTGAGATAGTTTTAAACGTATTTAATATATCTACCTTTGCTTTGTCTCCATGGTAGTGAGGTCTGACGTCTTTGCTACTTAACAGCCTTAGCTTCCTAGCCTCCTTATTTCTTTTATTGGTGTGCATGTTTGTATATGTGTGTGTGTGGACATGCGCATGTGTGTGCCAAGTCTGGGATTGGAAAGTAAGGAAGATGTGTTTCTATGATCATTATCATTCCCTACTTATATTTGTCTGATCCGCTAATAAAAAGGTAAAATACTACTAGATCCACATGGCAGATCTTGTAACTGTTTAACATTTACAAATAAGCATATTATATTATGGAAAAGAAATCAAAGAACTCTAAATTGGTAGAAAGCCAATGGTCTATACAGTTATGATGATTGGAGGTTGGTGGCAGGAGGTGAAATTTCATTGTGGAAGCTATTACAAGTTCAATGAGTCAATTTTTAGCACTCACAGTGAATTAATGGAAATTTTATAAACATAATCGTTAGCTGCTTCTAACTTATTGAATAGCAACAGGGTGGAGAAGATCATTGGGAAAGGAGTTTGGTAATCGTCAGCAGGAACAATTAAAGCTCACTTGTCACACTCCCCATAATGACTACTGCCATCATGCTTCCTGATATAGTGGTTTGGTTTTAGCTATTAGAATTAGCAAGACAGACTAACTTCCCCTAGAGAGAGTACAATCTATTGATATCCATTCTCAGGCACTAAGGAATATAGTTCAGTTTCTAATAATGTCTGATATATTTTGTATTTTTGCTGACATAGATGAACTAGCAACCCAAATATACAGCTTTCAACACTGCCCATGGCATTGGGAGTTAATAACTGTGTCTAGTTTGTGCACAGAGAAAGCAAGACAAATAAATAGAGTGTTCTTCCCTAAGATAACATATACAGTTTTGACTGAGATTAGACTTCCCACCAGCATGGCTAGTATATAATCCATATGTTCTCTTCACTTTGGTAACTTCAATAATAATAAATTTTAAACTTAACCAGGAGTTTATATTGTTTGCAAAGCACAACACCATAAGTACTTTATAACAATGATAAATGAAAAGTATTTAATAAAACAATAATTAAAATGGCTTTAACAAAATTTAATTATTAACTTCAATCTCTTGAAACATTTTTTCTGTCAGCCATAATTATTTATAATTACCAATATAATATAGGAATACAGTGAGTTTAACAGTATTCAAGTGATTTCATCCAATGCACCTCAGTTCATTGGAAGTAACTGGGAAAATTGCTAAAATATAAGCAGAAGCTAAATGTGAAGAAAAATACTTTTACAAGATGTCAGGGTTAATAAAAGACCTACCCTTGATCTTAATCTAGCAACTTCAGAGAAGATAAAATACAGATCAGCACTAGTTAGTATTTTCTATGTGTAATTTCTCTAAGCTTATATACATTATATTCACTAAATTTCTAAATTTTTGAATTAAAATATAATAATATTCTGGCCCATAATTATATGTGCAGATATGACAGCATTACATGAAATAAAAGGTAGACTGAACTGTTTTGAAATCCAGAAATATCGATGAACTGTCATGCAATTTATGTACATTATCACGAACTAGAACTACATTGCATAAACAAAGCAGAATCTCAACAAGTTGAATTTTAACTCCATATACAGTCTTCTCTGAGACTGAATCCACTTCTTTTGAAGTAGAACTTAATTCAATATATGTATTCAACTTTCATCCATAATGGAAACATTGATTAAAAGTAGGACTAACACACTTCTATCTCATCCAAAGCACCTAAATTTTCCTCACCATTATTTGTAAGGCCATAATAAAATTACACTTTTCATATATTGATTTATATTTTAAATTATTCCACATTATAGTTTTTCATTATATTGTATATACATATGTATATACAACACACACATATTTCCCCTGAGTGAGAAGACAGTGAACCATAATATAGTGCTATTATGAAAATATATAACTTCCTTTTCTAGAGATTTTTAAAGAATTAAAAGAGCATTTGTTTGTGCAAGTTTCTAATGCAGTTCTATTAGAATGTTAGCAAAATAGACATTTGGGGATGTTATAGCTCTAGTCTTAGAACCGTAGGTAGTAGCTAGCTGAGAAAACTAATATAGGAAATACTTAAATGGATACACAGCAGCATGTCTCTAAAAACAAAAAAAAAGCAAAAAGAAATCATTTCTTTTTTTCCTAGCCCAACATAAGTTTTTGCACAAGAAATGTTGTTAATGTAAAAAGGCATGTTAATGCAGTAAAACTATTTTAAGAGAATATGAATGATATTTGCTATTTAATAATCACCTTGGCAAGGTATAGCAGGGGGGATTCTGCATGATATATTTCTAGGTGAAGGACTTGGTACACATCCAAAATGAAAAGACACTCTCAATTCTAAAAATGAGAAGTGCATGTGATTCTTGACTCACTGTGCTAAGAACACTAGAAATCAGTTCCAATGGCCGTAAATCACGACAAGAATCATCACATGAATAAAATGGAGTTCCTGCTCTCCTTCCAATGTATTAGAACCCTTTGTAACTATTCATTCACAAATAACATTGGTGAGGATTTACCAATGGGGGAATAATCTTTGAAAATTAAAAACCCTTACATCAGGGGTTACTACTCTGCAAGAATATGATGGAAACATTATTAGTAGTCCTGACTTCTAAAAACCATACAAGAAAAACCACAGCTTAAAAGGTAAATGTGTTTGATTATTGTACCGGGATGGTCTCATCTTGGCTGACTAAATGCCTTACTGAAATTTCTCTACGTTACATTAGAGAGTACAGTAGTTACCACCTTACTGAACTACTAATCAGGAAACTCTGAGTCCAGCCTGGTTCTCCTGCAACCAGTTGCTTGAAGTTAAACTCATCCTTTAACCTTTGTAGGTCACCCTTTTCTCCTTAATAACAGGGTGACTACCTATTAGTGTGATTGTATGAAACCAAAGAGATTACAGATCAAAAATATTAAAGTCCTACATAAGTGTAAGTATATAAATACTTTTCTAATTTCCTCTGAATTAAGTTTTAGTTTGAATATGTTTCTCATGTGTCTGTTTTCTAAATCTACATGCTTATGGGGAGCTGTTTCGTCATGAGCATAAAGAGAATCTACCATTTTAAGTGCATTGCTGGGCTTGCACATGATCACTTTAGGAAGGAATTTATTGCAAGGATGCTCCCTTGCACAAAACATATTTTGAAACTATCTTTTGTAATTGTCTTCAAAATTGGTTGGTTACCCAATTTTAATGATCATACATTGTAAGCAATGTAAATATTACTAATGTTATCACATACTTCATTCACCACAACTGTATCAAGATGCCTTTGTGTTGCTGTGATTGTAAGTCATATGGAAATAGGATTGTCAGAGTTTAGCAGCAGAATGAATTTTAAAAGCCCATAGATACTGAATCAGAAAAACAGAAGTAATTACATTGCTCGGCATTTACTAAAATTTCTGTCTTATGAAAGTTATTTGCTCCTTTCTATTCTATTTCTTCACTAAAACTGGGCAATTATACTGGTATGACTACTTCATTAGATTATTAGAGCAATGATATGAGTGTGGACCACCATTTGTTAAAATGTTAAAATATGAGATGATATTTGTTCATCACTGAATTGTTAACTGATGGGAAGATAAAAATATTGAAATTTAAACACCAGATGACTGAGGGCATGTTATAATTAGTAACAACAGTGTAATGCTTGGGAAGTGGGTTGGGAGAAATGTTTGGAGTACAATGGTGAGTGTTAAGTTATGTAAGACAGCTGTACAGGGAAGTAAAGTTGGTAATGGAGACAGTAGGGAAGTGTAAACCACTATGAAAATTTGAGAATAAAGGAATTTACTAATGGAAGGTAAAAAATAAGAATTTGAGTAACACCTATATTTAAGATAGATTTATAGGAGGTTGAAGAAAATAATCCAGTGTTAACAGAGAACAAGAAAAAGAGTTTCTAGTTGTGAGACAGAGAGTATTAAAAATGCCATGAAAACGTTTTCAAGAAGAATATAAGTTAAGGAATTAACACTGATAACCTTTAAGAAAGCAATTTTAGTATATATTTGTCTGTTTTTCCCACACTACTGAAATTACATACATATATGTATGTATGTATATAATTATATATATAATTTAATTTCCATAAAATAAATTTTAAAATATGCATATATTTTTGACATGAGTATGTTATGATGAAGAAAAAATTTTAAATGATCAATTTGATCATTATTATGCATTTAAAACACTAAATATTCATTCTAAATAAAAGCGTGTGTGCTATGATTACCAAAAATATGGGTATTATAATGGAAAAGAGGAATTGCATCTCATGTTTAAACATTTACTTTAAGCATTAAGCACTTTAAGCACAAACACCTTATTTAAGGATTTAGTTCTTTTGTTTACAATAAAAACCAAATTGAAAGTAAAATTAATAGTGCTTTAAATTTCAGACCTATATATTAAATCCTGTCTCCCATCAGATATTTAATAGGCATCTCAAATTTAACGTATCCCCGAGCAGACTTCATTTCCCCTAACTCCACTAAGCCTACTCCTCTCCCTGAATCTCTTCCATTAAAACAGAAGTTCCATGAGTGAAGAAACATCATCTATTTTATTTAATTTATGAAGCTGGATATAGTATACACCTAAAGTAAAATTTTAAAAAAATAAACAACAAATAATAACTCAAAGTGAAGGGCAGTGTATTTCAAAGTATTTGGTTCCTGGATCTCTATAGTATCAAAAATTATTGAATACCTTAGAGTCTTTTTTGTGTCAGTTAGATGTATTAATATTTCCATAATAGAAATTAACATTTTAAAAAGTTATTAATGTATCTAAAAATACTAGTAATTAATGTATCTCATATAAAGGTAATTTTACTTTAAAAATCCCTATATTTTCTAAGACAAAAATTTAGTGAGAAGTGTGGCATCATCTTACATTTTTGCAAATCTCTTTAATTTCTGGGTTAATACAAGACAACTGGATTCCCATATCTGATTCTGCATTAAATTAATTGGGATATGTTATTTTCTTCACTATTCCACCAATATCCAACAACTACTAGGTTTTAAAGGTTGGTGCTAATGTAGAATCTTAATCCATATAAACAGATTTTCATATTCCACACACTAATATCCACATGAATATCCACTGATCTGTATTGCATATAAGTGGAATTTTTAACCGTGAATTTTGTAAAATCAAACATTAGTTACTTGGAAAATATTGGCCCACTGAGCTAAGCAGAACTTCTAAATTTTGGCACATTCATTATTAAAAAAATTTTTGAAGCACCTTTGATAATATCATTCATTATAAGACTCATCAAGAAAGTGCACAATTCTAATTGATATGAAAGCCTGAATTATACCACTAGCAACAGGTACACAAATTAGACAGATGTGGCGGGACATGCCTATAGTCCCAGCTACTCAGGAGGTTGAGGCATGAGAATTGGTAGAACCCAGGAGGCAGAGGCTGCAGTAACCTGAGATTGCACCATGCACTCCAGCCTGGAGACAGAGGGAGCCTATTTCTTAAAAAAAAAAAAAAAGGCTCCTTTTTTGTTTCAGAGAAAATGTCCGCTGAATATTCAACACTGAATATGAGTAATTTGTCTGCTAGTCATTGTTTAAGTAAAAATGGTGTTTCATGATAACGTTGGTATACAGGAGAAATGCTTCATGCCTACTCTTCATTTAAACACAGATATCGTTAAATAGATGTATAATTTAGAGTCAAGATTTAATAAAATTTATGCTTATTTTGCTTCATTAAGGATGTTCATAAATGAAACTGCATGTTTTTCTCTTATGTTACTAGTACTACATTGCTGTCACTGTTTCCAGAGTTTTACCTACCATTGATTTTGCACCACTTATAAACATAAACCCAAAGAAAAAGGCAAATAATATCTCACTGTTCTTATAAAAAAAATAGTTTGGCTTTATGGAACTCCTTACAGAGTTTCCAAGACTACACTTTGAAAATCACTGGCTTAGAAATAATTTTATGTAATATTATTTTTATAAATATGATCTGTAAATATTGAATTCATGTAAAGATTGGTACATTATTTCATCTCAATTATTGTTATTCTCCATTAAAAAAATCTATCTAAAATTTTAAGATATACCATCAAATTTTAACTCCATGAAACAAACTTTATAGTAACCTACAGTACTTACTACAATGTAGTGACAGTTTGTGAAATCTACATTTAGTACAGGTACGATCTATCCAAAAGTTAGATTTCCTCCTGCTTGAAGACAGTGACAAAATGGTGATTAAAAACAGCATTTAACACAAATTTATGTCTGCTAATTCAGAAGAATGTTTGGAGCTACCCAATGAAGCATTGCTCCAAAGCCAGCAGAGTGCATTGTTTCTAACTAGGACTATTGGCTTAAAAGTTTTATACAGGTGATTTTCCACAGTAATGTGGAAATCATTTCATTTTGCTTGTTGCAAATAGCAAAATAAAGGATTTTGTTAGCTATCTTTATAATCAGCTACAAGGTAATGTGCCTATGAAAAGTTAAGGTACAGTACTAGTTACAGTATAGCATAAAAACTAGAGATGGAGCCAAATGACCCAGAGTCCAATCTCACCACTCGCTACCTGTGAGCGTGCAAGGGGGGATCGAAACAGTACTTCCTCTTATTAGTACTAGTGATTATTATTATTATTATTATTATATTAATTTTGGAAAGACAAAATGAATTAATACATGTAAAGTTCTCAGAACAGTACCACGAATAGTAAAAAATATCTTTATTTGATTTATCAAAAAAAAGAATTGTGAAAGACTTTGAACTGGGTAAAAAGATGAGTGAGTCCTGGCCAGTCCACTCCTTTGTGTTCAGTCAGCCATTTTTTATCTTTGAACCACTTTACAACTTTGTAAATTGATGTAAACTAATCATCATTATGCAAGTATTCTTGTAAGGTGGAAAACAACTGACTATTGCCCTGTGGATATTGACTAATTTTACAAATATGCATAAATTTATTTCAGCATTCCTGACCACCTCTATATTTGTCTATTCTAGTTCTTTTTCCAGCAGGTTGGAATGTCTTACTGTTTCCCTCATTAATCAGTAAACTGTAAAATAATTAACAAGGGTTCATTTTACATTTGTATAAGTATCATGATTTTAGAGTTTTAGAATTTTACTCAACATATTGTTTCAAAGAAATCTGATATTAATTAAAGGGGAAATCATACTATAAGGAGAATTAATGTAATTTTGAAATATGCCAAGACCAGGTGATGTGGCTTAATGGAGACAGCATCGGAAGTCCTCAGAGATAATCACGTTAACACCGCTGAGCTCTCAAATCAAAGGTAATCAGTTGAATCTTTTCACTATTGAAAAAAGATAGAGGAACAAATATAATATTTCTTAAAGTGATTTTTTAATAAATGATGGTTAGGTGTTTATTTTAGGCTTGGTTATCTAGAATATTTATGTAGAATATTTCATTTCCTAACAAAACTACATATACAAAATGTTATCCACAAAAATCAAAAGGCTTTTTTCTTTCCTCCTGTTCTGTAGAGTAATTTAAGATGATCCCCTTGGTTTTCTGTCCAAGGTTACAATTCTGGATATGGAAGCAGTAACTCATCAGTTGTTTTCATTGCACTTTTTCTACTGGCAGCATAAAAATTCACAGAGCTACCATGTTGAGTTTGTACTGCATTATATGATTTTATATATTTTATATGTTATTAGCGTTAAAAAACATGTGTTTCCTACACAATTTAAAACCAAAGGATATAAAATGTGTAAATATATTTATTTTTAATAGATATCTTTTATTTTTCCTTTTAATGTAGCCCTATATTTAAAAATATTAATACAATAAAACCAGGAAATTGGAGCTGAGTAAATTGGAGGTCATCATACTTTAGGCAGGAAGAGACTAAACTTGCATTTACCACTATGTATCTGTTCATTTCAGATAATTATTTGCTGGATATATTTAGTATGAAATAGTGCAAAAGGTCTGTTTTACTTATTAAAGAATAAAATAAGGGGTATAAGCATACATTTGCACATAATTCTGTGACAATAACAGATAACCATTATTTACTGATTTAATGGATCTACTTTTGAGTTTAAAATAGTCTCAGGTTTACTATACACTAAATATAGTTTAGTTTCTTTTCATAGCAAAATTTCACAATTCAAAGTAATTTTTCTCATAAGTAAAAATATTAGGTTTTTTCCTTTTATATATGAAATAGAAAAATGTCCACTTCATCTGTGCTAATTCATTAAACACATTGAATTGCCTGTTTTACAGCAAGTATGGAATGTCTGACCTTTCTGCCATTCTTTTATT
This sequence comes from Cheracebus regulus, assembly GCA_963574635.1. Lineage (NCBI taxonomy): Eukaryota > Metazoa > Chordata > Mammalia > Primates > Pitheciidae > Cheracebus > Cheracebus regulus. Next base: position 17,437 of record CAUYQU010013542.1, on the reverse strand, counting down.
CCAAGAAGAAATTCAATGATGCCCTTTGCTATATGAAAAATGAAATCTTATATATCAACATGGTAGAGTCAGGCTGCAGAGCAAGTGGGGAGTTTTGCTTACTACATTGTTCCAGCTATCACAAAATGGGAAAGCTATAATACAGATTTTCACCTTCATGCCAAATTCCTGACATGCAGCTATGTAAGTACAAGTAAAACTAAAACCTTCTGGAAAACTAGTATTTAACCAGCATAAAATTCTGCATTTTCCCAATGACCAGTAATTGCATAAGTACCTTTTAAGGGTAGATTAACTTACTAAATACTGTCGTAGGTGTTCTTCAGTGTTCTCTAATCTTGGGCCACTTGGATTTGTCCAAAGACTCTACAGATCAATCACACTCAACAATCCCTACTTCCTAAGTATGAAAAAAAAAGAGGGAAGTTATATAGAAAGAGGGGAAAGAAATCTCTGTTTATGATAAGGCACTAATGAGATAATGTAGGCTTTTTATTGAATTATATCATCATCCCCCAAATGAATGCTTGTTTTTTTAACACCCTTTAATCATGCAAGCTTGCTGCCAGTTAAGCATTCTTAACCATGTGGGAACTCTTACAGGCAACAATGATTTACTTGAAGAAACACTGCAAAAGACAGAGAGCTGCTCGCGGGAGCCTTGGAGAGAGGAAGCCCCTAAAACTATGACCTGGGAATTAGATACGAACGAGAGAAGCCTGTGCTACTTCCAGAAGCTTGAGCTGCGATTTGGGGTCACTGAGTCCTTTCAGATATTTCTTATCTCATTTCATCTTTTCATTAACAATGCTTTAGCCATTGGATTCAAGTTTGATCAAATTTAAATTTGGTGATATTCAGCATATTTTTTATGAGTAAACAAGATAATGCCTTCTTTATAACTCTACTTGTAAAGACAATGTTTTTCATTGTACAAATAACATTTGGAACCATTACGTAGGAAAAATTTGTCTTTCAAAATGTAAATTAAAAATTATTTCAAGACTCACAGCAAGATAACTTGTTTCCATCCTATATGGTTATTACTTCCAGTAATAACCTTGCACTATATTTATAACTAAAACAAATCGCCTAAGTATTGTATACCTCCATGAAATAACAGTTTCCCTCCCCCAAGGTTGTAATCAGAATGAAATACAATAATTTGGTCAAATTTATTATACTTGAAGTAAGGTAATTTTATAAACACAAATAGTAATACCAATTACCATACTTAGTTTCTACATGAAGTCTGTATTTTTAATACCTATATTTCTGTTTAAAATACACTGAGGTTCAGCAAATAAAATATCTTTTAAGAAGTTTTGAGTTTTGATTATGCTAAACTACCACCAAAAAAGTTTTCTTAAATTCTATAAATTCAGTTTTACTTTCTTTCACCCAACTGCTAAATCCTTGACCACAGGAAATGCAAACAATAATAAGTAGATTCTTAAATGTGATGTTAATTCCGGCATGTTATCTTCTAACCTTTCACAAGTCATGTCTGGAAAGCAGAAATCTCATTGTGCCCCAGGAAAATGCTTTATTCATGACTTTGAAAATGCCAAGATCAAAAGGGGGTAGGTCTAATTCAATTCAATTTGTTCAAGTGGATAGAAAAGATGTTCTTTTATTCAAATGACAAGGACATTTGATCCAGAAAAGTTGTAGTACTTCCTTCTAAAAGAAGGGCACACACCTTGCTTTATAAATTCTGTTTTGAAAATGTCTTTTCTGAACAGCATATTAATAGATCCAAATAACAATCTAAAAATGATGCAATTAACAATTCTTTTGGCCAAAAAGGATTAGAGAAACATGTCATTATCAACAGCCCATAAGCATAAAGAGCCACCATGTGGGATTTTGTTCGTCTGAAAACCTTGGGCAGAGCTGCGGAGAATTCTTCTTAAGAATTCTTCTTAAGCTCTGTGAATTGAGAGAAAAAGGTACTACACATGATGTCAATAAATCTAACCAATTTATCAAAAAGACAGAGGACTATCCTCACTAGCAACCCTTAGGGAATCAAATTTTATGTTTTCTATAAAATGATTTTCTAAAGAATACTTATACCACTGGTATTTTGCCAAAAACTAGGGCAAATCTTATGATCTTCCTTACTCAGAAATCAGCTCTTCAATGGTATGTGTCACTGGTCATGCGATAACAAGAAAAACAAAGGGACTAAGGGATCTTGAAAACACAAATTACAACAAAAATTAAATTAGAGGATCTGGGAGTGTGTCATCCCTAGAAAATGGGACATTTTGGAGATGTGGGATTTACTACAAATGTAGGAGTCCAAGAAAAATAAGGATGCTCCATGGCAGCTTCCCCAAAACTTGGCACATTACCTGCTCCCTGATTAGCCTTTTAAATTTTAGCACCGGAATGTCTAGCTTTCCAGGGTAGGGGAGATTCATGAGGCTGAGCCGGGTTATAACTTTCATCTGTGTGTCAGTATTACCTGGAAAGCTTTATAAAATGTGTAAGTCTGGGTCTCTTTCCAATTAAATATAGGTCCTCAGACTCCAAGCACAGACAGTGTTTAAATGTCACCATAACAAGTTCAAACATAGAGCTAGTGCGGCAAATCACTGATTTGGGAGATAAACATAGGATTTGCAAAGTGAAAAGGTAAATTTAGGAAAATAAAAATTTGGGAAGTAAACATGTAAATATATTCTATCCCAGGACTTGACTGGCATGTCCTTAGTTCTGGATACCACTCTGTGGATACCAATCCTAGATGCCTTTCACTGTGGCATTTCCTATTCAAAGTGAGTACATGTATATTACAGATATTCTTCATTGTCCTCTTTCTTTTTCAGCTGATCAGATCCAAGAAGTTAGAGTAACAACTACTACCCATGTTCTTCTTATGACACTGACAAATTGTCTTACCAATTGTAACCTTTTTCTCAAGAGAGTAGGCTACAGTATGTTACTTTCAAGTGAAAATATGGGCCATAGATAAACTTGACCTTGTAGATCATTGCTTTGAAGGTAGTGAATCTATGAGATTAGATTAACTGAAACTTATCTTTTGCCTTGCTGATTTCATCCCTGGAAATAGGAAGCTGGATTTCATGGTAGGAATGTGGACTTGCAAGGATGCCCTGGTGGCTGGAAAAGCAAAGGCTGCCAGCAAGCAGAAAGCTGCTGGCCCAGAGGAAAGAAACACCTCTTATGCCTAATAGGTGTGTGGCAATGAATGACCATTGGAGAAAGCAGAGACCAAGTAACACTGTTTAATTCTCTCCATTCCTTCTCTTCCAAATGCCAAGGAGAGGCAGTAGACGCATGTCATTAAAAAGTGGTTTCTGTCCCTTCTACTGTTTCTCACCAAGGAATCATGTCGGCAGCCTCAAGAGAATCAGGTGCATAGAGCTCATAATGATGGTGGTGATTGCGTAAAATTACAGTATTTCCAAGAAAAACACAAACTGATTCCTGCACAGAAGAGCTTTCAAGTTCATATACGTCATTTATGGCCAATCTGTAAAAACTTTCACATGATGCCATTCTATTAGCATCTCCACATGAATTTAAAGGTAGTGGTAGAAGATTCCAAAGCCTAAAGGATCAGAGAGCTGCATGTTTAGCTTTTAAGAAACTCCAGAGTGGTTCTAAAATTTTTGCACTTCTACCAGCAATGTATAAGTGCCCAGTTTCACAGCATACTCACTCCTGTTTGATGTTGTCTCTATTTTTTATTTTAGACATTCTGATGGGTGCATGGTGATATTCCATTGTAGTTTTAATTTGCATTTTCCAAATGGCTAGGGCTGTAAAAATTCCTTTTATGTGCTTATTTCTCTTTAGTGTGATGTCTATTAATGTCTTTTGTCCATTTTCTAACTGGGTGGTTTCTCTTTACTGTTGAGTTGTAAAAGTTTTTTTGTATAATCTGGTATTAGTCTTTTTTCAGATATGTAGTTTGCAAATATTTTCTTCCAGTCTTTAGCTTGCCTTTTCATTCTTTTAACAGGGCCTTTCACAGAACAAAAATGTTTAATTTTAGTAAAGCACAAATTATTACTTTTTCATTTGTAAATCATGCTTTTGGTGTCAAGTCTAAGATCCAAAGATCTTAACTATTCCTAGAGTCCAAGATTTTATCCAATTTTTTCCTAAAAGTTTTATAGTTTAATGTTTTACTTTTAAGTCTGTGTTCCATTTTATTTTTGCAGAAGGTGTGAGGTTTAGGTTAAGATTAACTTTTTGGTCTATGGATATCTAACTACTCTAGTATCAATTGTTGAAAAGTCTACATTTCTTTCATTAAATTGGTTTTTCATCTTTGTCAAAAATCAGCTGAGCATTTTTTTAAATCTATTTCTAGTTTCTCTGTTCTTTTCTATAGCGCAATGACTGTACCCACTAACAAACATGACTTGATGAAAATGCTTATGAACTTCTCCTCTCTTAAAATTAATTTAAAAAATGAAGGTGCCTCAAATGTCATTCTATGGTGAAAATATTATAATCTTCTTTTCTCTTATTAAGCATTTCCTCACCACACAAGTGTCATTAGGAAAATTATGGCCACTCTCCTCTACTGACATAAGCAGGGTTAGTGAAATAGAAACATATTCTGTTTCACAGTCACATCATCATTTCTCCAGATCCCTGCACCTATGTATCCATTGAGTCCTGTCAGAAGGCAGTGACTAAAGCTTATGACTTGTGATGGTTCAGAACATTAGATAATTCCTACTCTCTTCTAGTTTATCACTAAGCCCAGCTATATTGTATTAACTCAATTACCAGACCCCTTATACACTCCAGACTGCTTAGTAATATAGCTAAAATGATGTGAGGCCAGCAACACCAAATGCTCCACCATGAATAATTCTAGATAGATAGATCGATAAAAGAATAGACAGATGGAGAGAGAGAGAGAGATACAAGAAACCCAACAGTGAATCTAACTTCCGTGAAACCTAGTACAAGGTCTTTAGCAATACAAAAGTCAATCTCTCAGTCTCTTTCACTTTTTCAGTGTCTTTATAGCAAATCAGCAACTTGATCAGTCTGGCTTGCTTCCTATGCTCACTTCTGGGCCAACCTCTGCTTATAATGCATGGAGTTCTATGACTGACTAGGCTCAGGATATGTATTGAAACTGTCAGACCCACTACAACAATAGTGCATTAGATGGAGAAAGCTTCTGAATTGGAAGATGACTAAACAGGCAAAAATAAGAAGTGGCCACTCTTCTAAGCAGATGAGAGGTCAAAACTAGCTCCCTGTCCCGATTTCACCCAGAAGAACCTCACTCAAGGGTGTTTGTGTCAATTGCTTCTTCAGGCCTCATACACCAACTCCCCTTTACTTGGAGTGCTTTAGCTTCTGCGGCATCTCCAAAGACAGAGCATTATGCAGTGGAAAATCTCTCATGCCTTTCATGTCTTTAAAGTTCCAAAAAGCTAACTTTTGAAGATGATCACACACAACCAAGTCACACGCAAACATACGACATTAGAAAACAGAAACAAATGTGAAGAACCCAAAGCAGTCACAATATAGGCTTTTAGTCCAGTCAATTTTCTCATGCAGTGATGTTTCCCCACACAAAAGCAATGTTCTAACACAAAAATTGTATCACAGAGACTCACTGTGTTCTTTCTGTACACCTCCCTAGATACGTCTTTAGGTATTAATAGGGTATGTTCCAGATTTTTGTCCTTATGATAAGGTGGTTAGAAGACATTAAACCATTTTTAACATAGATGTCCTCACCACTTCCCCAACAAATAATCATCTGGCTGCTGTTCTAAGATGCATTTGAAGTGAGAAATACACTCGTCCCTCCACATCCATGGGGATTGGTTCCAGGACCCTGCTAGGAAACCAAAGTCCTCAAATGTTCAAGGTCCTTATACACAATGGTATAGTACTTGCATATACCCTATGCACATTTTCCCACATATAGTACTTTAAATCACCTCTACATGATTTATAATACATAATTCAATGTAAACAGTTGATATACTTTATACATAAAAATGTATATTTTTATTGTATTATTGTTATTTTTTTTCATAATTTCTATCCACGGTTGAGGCCATAGATACGGAACCCACAGATACAAAAGCTAACTGTACAGGAATCCGAAAGGCCATTTAGGAAGTTATGGCAGAAGTCTCAGCAAAAAACAATGGACGCTTGGGTGAAGGAACTACCAGATTAAATGGAAGGAAGCAATAACATTTGGAAAATTTTAGAATACATAATCAGTGAGAATTGATGGAATAATACCAACATGGATAAGAATCACTTTCCCCCTGACATTTACATAAAATTGACATCATCTTTGTGCCAACCTATGGAAGTCCAGCGCTCCTCCCAAGATGTCTGCAAACCCTAGGAGCTTTAAGCTGTTGGAACTGCTTGTCATGTTCTATTCCCCATGACCCTGAACTCCTTCTCCCTCATCTGTCAACTCCTATAGTCTTCCTTAGTCCTTAACTTTGCCCTGACTTTCACAGGAGACTGAGCCCCATTACCTTGCTTTCTCTAAACACCAACCCACTTCGTATCTGTGTAACTAACTGTTGGAGGTTAAGGAGGATGTGAAGAGGGTGTATAACAGATGTATGCATTATTTTAAAAGTGAAACAGAGCTACCCATTTCAAAATGAAATAATTTCTCATTTGAATGTCCTGCAAATACCAGAAATCTTTCATTGTCCAGTATTTCTTCCCATATCTCCTGCCTCCTACGTATTGTCTCTTACTTATCTTTTCCCCAACCATCCATATTGTCTTATCTTCCCCAAAAGCTCTATTCACTTTCTCTTTGTCCCCCTAAATATATCAAGGTTATCACTAGAGAGATTCAGCTTCAAAAGTAAATATGCCAGTGAAAGTGCTTTTACAAACCAGCCTCGCTTTTCCTTGAGTGGAGTTCTGTGGCCAACTCTCAAACTAGTTTTTTTTTTCCTTACTACCATTAAAAACGGAGGAATTAAGGATAGCATCCTAATTCTAGCACTTTCCCAGCTGTATGTATGTGTGGTGCCAAGAGGTAAATTATGATGCTGTTTCCCACAGTTGGGAAGAAAAATCTACTTGCCTCGGCTTTAAAACAATCTTGTTTTCTTGCAAAATGCAAATATTTGCAGTCATTGCACCTGAAGTTCTCAAGTTTTCTTGGACTTTCATTCCTTTTGCTTGGTATCAAGCCTGGGTTTAAATTCCATTTCTCTCATGTCAAGATGAGTGGCATCTTGACATGGGTATCCTCAGTTTATAACAGGAAACTCTCCAAACAAAGTTCACAGCCAATATGTCCTCGGTCACATGATACTCCCCCAAAATTTCACCTATGCTCAGAATTTGACTTTTTCCAGGACTTGCATAAATTAAGATTTATTGAACAGTAGCAGAAACACTTCTTTCTACTGTATTTTTCTGAAGCAGATGAATATGTCTCTATGTCCTCCATATTACAATTTCTATTTCCTTTATTTTTATATTCCCATCTACTTTCAGGCAGATCTTAGCTGAGCTTTGTAAAGTTCAACCTGCTTCTTCAATTAGATCCCATTTCTCTTCCATTCATAAGGCTGAACTTTTATTGGCTAAGAGTATCATCTTATTTCTTTCTTTTCCCACAGTTTCAATTTTTACAGCAAAACAAGACTTTTTTTATTTTTTTTGGTAATTCACTTAACATCACTACTAATGTTCTTAGTGTGCCTTTTCCAAAGCCTAAGTAATTCTCTCTTCACATATTGGGTAGTCAGTTCTAGTTGCTGCAAGACACAAACACTGGAATACCAGTGAACTATCAAGAAAAAAGATCCATGGCTGCTCACATCCCAGCCAGGGTTTGGGTAAGTGTCCAGAGTCCATCATGTAGCAGTGCCCTCTGGACCACACAACTTCCAGATCGCCACGGCAAGAAAAGAGAGAGCTGGAAAACTGCATGTGATGACTTTAAGGGCCAGGTATGGAAGATGTTTACATACCTTCCTTCCACATATGTTAGCTAAAAGTTAATCACATGATGTCTAACTTCAAGGGAGTCATGGATGGAGGAATGGACAATGCATATATAGCTAGGCTGTATGGTAAGTGTTAACAGTCTCTGCTACATGTTCTTACTTCTCCTTTTTATGTTATAATGCATGCTTTTATGTTTTTTAGTTTTTATATGTGTTTTCATATAAATATTATATATGTTATTACATTAAAATATATATTTTTAATTCATATATACAATATATTATATATATATATAGAGAGAGAGAGAGAGAGAGAGTCTTGCTACACTGTGTTGTCCAGGCTGGTCTTAAACTCCTAGCCTTAAGCAATCCTCCTGCCTCAACCTCCCAAAGTACTAGGATTCCAAATTCTCAGTTCTCATGCTCACAGTTTTTTTTTTTTCTGTATCTCAGAGCAACTTGCAATGTGGTTAGTTTGACTTCAGATTTTCTACATGTGTAAAATATAAAATATACACTGAATTTCAAAAACTTTGTACAAAAAAGAATATAAAAAGATCTCAATGATTTTCATATTAATAGCATATTGAAACGACAACATTTTGGATATATTTGGTTACACAAAATATATTACAAAAATAATTCCATCTGTTAGTTTTTGCTTTTTATTCCATTTGACTACTAAATCATATTCACTACTAATTCAATATGACTACTAAATCAAGTGTGTGTGTCTAATATTGTTATCTCTATTATATGAAGCTGCTCTAGAGATATAGTGCTCCAGACATAAATATTTCTTTAATTATATTTAATTGTGGTCTTGCAATGACTTCCTTGAGGTTTTCTACCTTGACACTCAAGAAAATGACATACCTTCTTATACTAAATATCCCCATTCTTCTTACTCATTCATTAATGATTTTGTCCCCTTACTGTAGGTAGATCCACTGTCCAGATTTCTGAAATCCATAATGCCCCCCTGCTTTAAATCAACAACAATCATGTATTTGCTCACAATACTGAAATTTTGGCAGACTTTACTGGGGATGGCTCCAGTCCACTCCACTGTTGCCCTGGGGAGCTGTTGATGAGTATTTCAACTGGGCCTGGAAAGTCCAAATGGCTTCACCCTCATGGCTGGTTCCTGAGCTGAGGTGATAGATGCAGGAGCCCAGGGGCTGGCTGAGCTCTTCTCTCTCTCCCTTTAGTGTTTCTCAGCCACCAAAGCCTCTCTCTCTCCACATGGGCTTTTTTGGCAGTAAGGTCATTTGACTTCTTTAGTGGCTGGTTTTACATAACACAAGGCCCCTTAAGGCCTAAGCCTGGAACAGGCACAGTAACATTTCTGTCATATTCCATAAATTAAAAACAAGTCACAGGGGTAGTCCAGGTTCAAGTATAGTCATGTAATCCATAACTACATTTCATTCAACAATGAACCACATGTATGACTGTGGTCCCATAAGATTAAAATAGGTATGGTAATGTCCTACACCTTCACATTCATTCACCCCTCACTTACTAACTCATCCAGAGCAACTTACAGTCCTGCAAGCTCCATTAATTCTGTGTTCCATACAGATGTACCATTTTTTATTCTTTATATTGTATTACTGCACTTTTTCTATGTCTAGGTATATTTAGATATACAAATACTTAGCATTGTGTTAACAATTGCCTACAATATTTGGTGCACTAACATGCTGTACAGCTTTGTAGCCTAGGGGCAATAGATTATACCATACAGTCTACATATGTAGTAGGCTATACAATCTAGATTTCGGTAAGTCCCCTCCATGATGTTCACACAAAAATAAAATCACCCAGCAATGCATTTCTCAGAACACATTCCTGTCATTTCCTTACACAACATGACTGCATAAGGAAAACAAATGCCATCATTTGATGAGAGAAATGTTTAACAACCTTATTTGCAGACCATTCTTCTCACTCAGCAAGGAGTTTAGATTTTTTCCTGAGTTAGGAATCCATTTTATCTAGCAATAAAATGACATGATTTAATTGCAGTTTTGAAGAAAAATGGATGAGGAAACATTTTAGTGAGATATTCTTGTAGTGGCCTTTTTACTATGCCTTAGCAAGCTCACCAGAAACAGGAGCAGAAATCCATGAGAACCCAAACTCTAATGAAGAAGTAACAAGTGTCATAAAACACAGCCTAAAATTCTTACCCTGAAAAAGATCCCAACCCCACCCAGCAGTCTGTATAAAATACATCCACAACTTAGGGCTCTGGAGTTGATTGTTTCATTCACCAACTTATTCAATTTTATTGTATAATTATAAACTATGCCCATTGCCATGGTTAGTTATCTCACAAATCTGCCAATTTAATCAAAAAGTAGATTAACTTAGCATGAAACAGTGACGGGTTTGACTCATAACCATCATAACCACTAGAAAAACCATAAAAGTCATGTCCTACTGACAAAAGATTATTAAAAACAAAAAGATTTTGTACATTTAGTATACCTTTAAATTATCCACTTTCTGTATCCGACACTAAAGTAATAGGTATATCAAAAATCCACATGGTAATTGTCACGCTTATAAAATACTCATAAAAGCAAAAATTAGTTGTATACAATATTAGCTCTCTCAATTACCTTTTCATATCAACTTTGCTATTCAGTCGCTCATCCATTTTATATTTTTTATTCTTAAACAGGTTTTTAATTATTGATATTGCATTATACAGTAAATACTGTATATTCACTTATTTTATTGCTCTGTTGGAAGCATAAAGTCAATTTGACTTCAGTCCACTTTAACAGTACTATGAACTTTGATTTATTGATTATTTATTTATGCCTCTTTAAACAAAAACACATGCCTCAAGGGAAATTTACAGTGAACAACAAAGAGACTTAGTGTCAGTAGTAGATGTCTTTTTGAAAATAAAAATTAAAGGCATCAGGCATCAAATCATTAGAAGAGTCATTAACGATAATGGAAAGCATGTGATGGCCTTATTTCTCTGTCATTGAAAATAAGGTGAAGAAATGTTCTAGGAAAATGATTTGAGAATAGTCTTAAAGTCAAAACTAGCTAATCAGCTATTTTTCCCCAGGTAGTAGAAATAATAATACAATTTCTTTCCTGTCATAGCATCAGGAGAATAGAATAAATGTGTTTCAAGCATCACCTGAAAGGGAAAATAGGAACAATTTTAAAACATTCTCATTAAGTTTAACATGATTTTATTGTCCTTCAGCAAAATGCATTTCCTATCAGGGAACTCTATTTCACTATTCTCTTGAAACTGGTTTGAAGAGGAAGGCATGAACAGCTTGAACAATATCCTGCCAGTGATATGCTATTTTCTTTCTATTGCTTTTCAGGTTATTCCATAAAGTAGACTTGGCCTTACCTAAAACTTAAAGTGCAGACATTATGTCTGTGAATTAAATCACAATCAGTAGTGAACAAGCTTTAAGAGAACCATATTAAATTTTCTTGTACAAGAAAGAAGTTTTCGTAATGCGAACAAGGAGCTCTTGATTTATTTGCTTTGGACTTGGGGAAAGGCAGAGAAACAGAACCATTAGGGAGCAAGAATTCATTCAGGACTGCTGTGAAGAAAGAATGAGAAGGGAAAAGGGGATGAGGGTGGTCAGAGGAGTTACGAGAGTAGAGAATTAGGACACTACGGTGTTTAAAGAACATTTAATTCTAGCTCTTATTAAACTCTGGGAACCTGTGTCTTTGCTCTCATAGGCCTGCAGGTAAAACCCAATTGAGTTATTTTCATTCTGTGATTCACAAACATTCAGTGTCCAGGTTCAAACTTCTCGACCAATTCCAGAGGAAAGAAGACAAAGAACTGATAGAAAGAAGTTCAAAGGGAAAGAAGGCAAATAAAAAAAAAAATGGCATGGATTATGCAATGGTTTGAATACTCGTCCTCCTGAGAACTCACATTGAAGCTGGGCGTGGTGACTCATGCCTGTAATCCCAGCATTTTGGGAGGCCAAGGCAGGCAAATCATTTGAAGTCAGGAGTTCAAGACCAGCCTGGCCAAGATGGTGAAATCCCATCTCTACTAAAAATACAAAAATTAGACACAGTGGCACACACCTGTAATCCCAGTTACTGGGGAGGCTGAGGCTGGAGAATCATTTGAACCTGAGAGTTGGAGGTTGAGTCAACCGAAATTGCACCCCTGCACTCTAGCCTGGGTGACAGAGAAAGACTCCCTCAAGAAAAATTAAAAGTTAAAATTTAATTACCAAAATAATGGTATTGGGAGGGGGGTCTTTAAGAGGAGATTTGGCTTTTCAGGTTCCAACCTCATGGATGGGTTTAATGCCTTCATAAAAGCACTTTCAGAAATGAATTTTCTCAGTTGGCTCTTATTCTCTTCTTCCATATGAAAAATAGCACCTCTCCCCTGCAGAGGATACAGCATTCCGGGCACCATCTTGGAAGAGGACACCAGGCCCTCACCAGACACCAAACCTGCCAGTCTTGATCTTGAACCAAGAGTCCAACCTTGCTCTTGAATTTTATAGCCTCCAGAACTATGAGAAATAAATTTCTGTTGTTTATAAAGTACTTAGACTGTGGTGTTCTGTGAGAGCAGTACAAAACAGACTAACACGGACTGTTTCATAACTTTGGGTTAATGAAGTCATTGTATAATGAAGTGCACTCTGGCTCTCAAAGGTCTTAGCATTCATCAGCACCACAGACAACTGTGAAGCATTCCCAGAAGAGAGCAGCATTGCCCCAGATGGCAGTGTAAGGTGGAACACCAGAGGCAATCATAGAAGTGTCTGCCCAACCTCCAAGCAACTAATGGGAGAGGAAGAAAATGGTGCATGAGGAAGCAAGCAAGATGGGCGCCTCAATATATCCAGTAGTGCATGTATTAACTAGAAGTAATTGAGTGGTTACTTTAACAAATACTTACATGTACGTAAGAGGGCAATTGATGTGTTTCTAGTCATCCAGCATCCATTTCTCCCTTAACGAATAGCAGTATGATGTCCTTTGGGGAGTTACATCTCCCCACATTGTGTATTATCTTATTTACATGGTAAATTAGGATGCCTTTTCATGAAGAAAACCATGGAGAACCCAGGTACTATGATAGATCATACCTCTTCCTTCTACTCAAAGCCATAATGCAGAAACATGATGTAAGCAATAGTCATTGATATCTCTGCCAATGCACTTTGAAATTTGAACATAATTAATTAAAAACTGAAGAAATAGGGGGAATTGGTTTCTCCAGTGAAGGGGTAGAGGTATGCTATCAAATGCTTTCTATATTGAGATCTGTCAAATTTATAGTTGCTAGTTCCTGTTATTTCCAATCACTATTCTGCTTTTCCTTCCTTCCTTCCTGTTTCCATATTCCGACCAATAAATTCACTTTGTGTTTAAGAGAGATAGTCTCTACTGTATAACATGAGCAAACAGAGCAACTTTTTAAAGTAAAATAACCATTATAATGATCACATCTTTAGACAGGCAGTACAATACATCATGTGCCATTTTATGCAATATGATATTATTAAAAATTAAATTTTAGATAGGCTCTTGCTCTATCAGGTCAACAGTTTCTGGATAGTGTGTTATGTGATAGGATCATGGTGGTGCGTCACAGTTGCTCCTCCCCTGCTGTAGACTTGGGTTCTTTAGCCTGAAATGACTGTATGCAGTATTCTGCGTCAAAGACTGCCAGTGGGGTCCGATACTGTAAGCCCTCAAATAATGGTGCCGGTAAAGCAGGAAAGACACATTCATATCAGGAATATGTATCATTTCCAGTCAAAAAAATGCTGTCTATTCCCAAGCAAAAGCAGTCCAACGTAATCAACTTATCAACAAGTGATTGACTTGTCTCTGAGGGATGATGCCATAGTGAGGAGGCTGTTACACATTGGAGCTGCCTATCTGTTGGACCTTCAGTAGAGGCAGTAGCCAAACCAGTTTTGACTTTTTATTGTCCTCAATTTCCTTATTATCCACTCTTGATTCTTTTCACTCTGTATATTAAGCAAGACTCTTGTCCACCCATCTATTTTGTCTTAAGCAAAACTATGTTCAATTAACCATCTCCATAGTTCTCTGCAGAACAGGCCAGGCTTGCTGCCACTTTGATCTTAGTGTTCATTCTAATAATTGTGCATACTTCACTTCTAAGGGTTAAGTGCCATCACTTGCCTCTATTTTGAGAACTGCCTTGCCCTATTTTTATCAGGGAATCCAGTTCTGTTAAGCAACTCCTACTACCTTCCCTACTTACAGGAGACAGCTATCACGGAGATTCTTGCTGATAGTGGTGTTACTCTCACCAGTGCATTCTTATTTGGTAAATGGAGGGTTCCCTGGGTTCTCCCACAGAACACAGTTGATTTGTTGCCCTTGGGTAGTATATGCATTTTAGCATGCCCATTCTCTGAACCTTGCATTTCCTCCTCTATTGTTTGCATAGCAGTTCTAATATTTCTCCTTCACTTAGTACAAGGTTTCATCTTCTCCAAGCTTGCAAGAGCCAACATAGTAGCATGTTTGCAATGTTTCCCAGGGTCCTTGCCAGGGTGTACAATTCTGCATCAAATAGAGTGCTCCCGTTATATTAAATACTTCCTTATCCAACTTGACTGTGTGCCTCTTCCACTTACCACCATGATCTAGCACCCTCAGGATCCAGCTCAATACATATGTTCCTGGCTCTTGCTTTTATATTTGACTAGGTCCTGCAGCAACTCTTTCAGGAAATAGCCCTTCTCCTCCTTTAGAAAAATACACTAGAGTAAACTGGTCAGGTTATCTTGTGACAACAACAGTGATTAGTCTGGCATCCAGAAAGAGAAGTGGAGACAGATCCTGACTTGCAAGGCAGCATCCTCTATATCTTCAAGCATCCTCTATATCCCAGGGAGTTTAATTGACAGAGTCCATCATTTCTGAAGACCCAGTGGATGTAGGGATGTCTTAGGGTTTCAAGGTTCTGGTATCATCCATTCACATGACCCCATTCCAATTCTCAGGTTCCAGACCTTTCCAACCATGACCCTGACCTTGACAATTGCACATTTGCTAAGAATGAGAATTCAACCTCATCTGGAGCTCTGCTACTCTTATAATTATATCCTGGCCTGATCCTCAGCTTTTTCTGGCCTCCAGCTGCAAAGCTTGGGACTCTTTTTATATGCTGCCAAATAGGCCTTCTGATTTTCACATTTTACCTTAAATTGTTGATTAATCACCATCAGCTTTTTATGGTCTTTGAATACATCAATAGGACGCTGATTCTATTGTCTTTATAATTGGTCCTTCCTCAAACCTCTTTAACCTATGAGCTATTGCAGTAGTCAATGCATTACCTTCCCCAGCATGGCATTTCAGTTTATCCCCAAGGACCGCTTTAACAGTTGTTCTGTTACAGCTTGTCAGAGGCGATCAGTACTCCACTGACTAGTGCAGCGATTGCATTGCAGGCTGGCCAGGGGTGATACAGTTCCAAATTCCTGTTTCTGAATCTGCTTCCTAGGGCTACTCCTGGCATCCAATATGTGTCTGAGTTTCCAGGACATGAGCTCTGAGACAGATATACATGCAGGAAGTTTACTGGGGAGTACCTGCAGGAACAACACCTATAAAAAAATAAGGGAAAAAGAGTTGGGCAGAGGATGAAGTTGAATGCAATGCATTTGTAAAAGGGCTTCAGGTGATCCCACAGCGGGTACTCCAGCTAGGATGACCCTTCAGAGTTGTCCAAGATTGAGGCAAGGGCTGTGTCTCTGCACCCTTACATTAACTGGTCGTGGATGTGGGCTGCCCCTGGGGACAGGGTACAACCTTTGTAAAGTAGCTTATTCATTCCAGCACACACTTCAGCTAGGAGCTCAATACTGAAGGGTGATTTGGGAGACATTACAGCCATCTGCTGCATTTGCACACATCACACTAAGGGAGAGCAGAAAATTTATAGGAGTTTTGTTTTTAAATTCTTGGCTTGCATCTTGACTCTACTTGTCACAAGACAAATGACTGGGCAAGATGTTTAACTTGTCTTATTTTTGGTTTTCTCTCTCATGAAAAATAAGATACTTATTTTTCTTCTTTATCAACATTATCTTGGTTTGTTTGTTTGTTTAGATGGAGTCTAAGGAGTCTAATGTGTTGCCCAGGCTGGAGTGCAGTGGTGTGATCTTGCCTCACTGCAACCTCCACCTCCCAGGTTCAAATGATTCTCCTGCCTCAGCCTCTTAAGTAGCTGAGATTACAGGCATGCATCATCACACCGGCTAATTTTTGTATTTTATTTTTAAGTAGAGACAGGGTTTCACTATATTGGTCATAATGGTCTCGAACTCCTGACCTCCAGTGATCTGCCAACCTTGGCCTTCCAAACTGCTGGGATTACAGGTGTGAACCACTGCACCTGACCTATCTTGATTATTTTTACATAACTATTATTTCAGATGTACTGTAGGTTTACCTATCAAAGTCCCATTAATATAAAAATTGCTTTCTCATTTTAAATAAAGTTAAATATATGGATTTTAGAAGATAATTTTGTTTTTTTCAATTCTGGATTATTGACTTATTTTTTCTTTCTCTTCTTTATTTCCTGCCCGCCTAACTTTCTGCCCCTCCTCAGCCATGTGAGTCGTCACTCTTGCTCTCTCTTTCCATCCTTCCTATAGCGTTTTAATTCCAGCTGCTATAACAAGGTGCCATTGACCAGGTAGACTAGGTGGCTTATAATCAGTAGAAATGTATGTCTTGGAGTTCTGGAAGCTGGAAATCCAAGATCAGGGTACCAGCATGATAGGGGTCTGGTGACCTCACAGCCCTCTTTTGGGTTGCCAACTTATCTTATAATCTCATATGATGGAAAGAGAGTAAGAGAGCTCCCTGAGGTTTCTTTCATAAGGCACTAATCCCTTTCATAAAGGCTCCACCTTCATGACATAATCACTTTCCAAGAATGCAACCTCCTGGTACTATCACAGTGGTTAGGATTTCAACATAAGAATTTTGGCAAACATAAACATTCAGACCATTACAAAGAGCCTTCAGTAAAGTTTTGGTATTAAAAATAAAGATTTCAAAAGATTTATTTTAACTGCTGTAGGGATAGATAGATATCACCTTTCAAATTTTAATTTTTAATTTGTCAACATAATAAGCTATTTTGTGATGGGACAAAGAATTTGTTCACTTTTTCTAGGAATAAAATTATATTTATTATTTTTAAAATTAATGATACCTCATCTTTTAAAATGTATTAACACTGACATCATTGTAGTATTTTCTCATATTTAAAAACTTCAGGGATAGAGATCCAAGACGGCCGATTAGGAGCAGCTCAGGATTGCAGCTCCCAGTGAAAGTGCAGAGGGTGAGTGGACGCCGCATTTCCAGACGGATTTTTATTACCCCCAGACCAGGAGATTCCCAGGCGGAGCAGCCCCACGGGTCGCCAGTGCGGC
>CAUYQU010013541.1:0-68657 GCA_963574635.1 Cheracebus regulus | reverse complement strand
CAATTCCATCCAGGTTGCTGTGAATGCCATTATTTTGTTCCTTTTTATGGCTGGGTTATATATATATATATATCTTATATCAGTAGAGCTCCATTACAATAAAAGTGAATTAGAGTAATGTGTGTGCATATATATATATATATTATTCCACAAAAGGAACAAAATATTGATATTCACATTATATATATGTGAATATTATATATATATATATAATATCACGTTTCCTTTACTCATTGATTGATGGGCATTTGGGCTTGTTCCATATTTTTTGCAATTGCAAATTGTGTTGCCATAAACGTGTGTGGAAGTATTTTTTTTGCATAATGACTACTTTTCCTCTGGGTAGATACCTGGTAGTGAGATTGATTGCTGGATCAAATTGTAGGTCTACTTGCAGCTCTTTAAATAGTCTCCACACTGCTTTCCATAGTGTTTGTCCTAGTTTATATTCTCATCAACAGTGTAAAAGTGTTCCCATTTCAATGCATCCACACCAACATCTATGATTTTTTGATTATGGCCATTCTTGCAGGACTAAAGTGGTATCACATTGTGGTCTGGATTTCCATTTCCCTGGTAATTAGTGAATTTGAGCATTTTTTCATATGCTTGTTGGCCATTTGTATATCTTCCTTCGAGAATTCTCTATTCATTTCCTTAGCCCACTTTTTGTTGGGATTTTTCTTTTCTTTTTCATTTTCTTTTTTTTTTTTCCTTGTTTGAGTTTTTTTGGTAGATTCTAGATACTTGTTTTTCATCCCATGTCTACACTGTGAAGATTATCTCCCACTCTGTATAAACCCACTTATGTTTTGATTCATAGACTTTTAACTTGTTATATGTGGGGAGGGAGGGCGTACTTAATAGTCTTGATTGGGCCTATTGTTTCAAAAATTTTCCCTCATTTTTATACTGAGTCTGAATTTTCAGTTCCCAAACTTTTAAATACGAATAAACATTAGAGACTATCATCTGTTAATATAGTACCAGAGTGAATTAACAGCCACATATAAGAAAAAATGATAAATGAGTCATTAACTTTGTGCCTGAATACTTACCTAAAGGGAAAAGAGAGAGGAAAAAAAACTTATCATAGACCATCACCTTCATAGTTTTGTTTTCTTCTGCCATCATGAATAGATCATCAATTTCTCATTTAATTCCCCTTCTGTTTCTGATTGACTAACTCTCAGTTTCTTGTAATCTGCTTGAGATATAAAATTAAAATAATAATCTAATAATAACATAAAAATATTAGAAACAGTCCTAAGTGATAAAGGTTGGGAGGTAAAAAGTCAAAAGCAGGTGAAAAGTCAGCTTGGTTGATGACATTTTCTTTCAATCACCAAATCTAGCCATTCTCTACTTTCTAATCCCACAGCATAAGAAAAAGAAAACACACCAAATCTGTGACAACAATGCTATCTTTTCATATTGATAGTCTACATTCTTAATCCTATGAAGAGAGCAATGAGATGACGTAAAATTCATTGTGTTTATATACTATAATTTGATGTTTGACAAGCCATGCAATATTAATGAACAAGGTTCAGTTTATCATGGCATCATATTAGCAATGTTTGCACCAGAATTGAGCAGATAATGAAATTTGTTTTTAAACTCTAATGCAGAGTCAATGATCTGAGCAATGCTGAGCAGTCATGCTACAGTGCTGGAAGCTAATTTAGTGTTTTGGGGCTATGTAGATCATGCAATCTGTCACACATCCTGTAGTCCTAAAGAAACAAAACTTAAGCATATTTTAATTTTCACAAAGAAAATGTTATTCATTTTCCAAGACCTCTTTGTATCATGGGATTAAGGATAGTCTTATAAGTTGGCTACATTACTAAAATTTAGGGGTGGTATAGAACTTGATATCAGTATTACTAAGTATAGAAACAGTCATTTTTAACCATCTATATATAAATAATTGCTTTTTTAGCTACTATATAACAAATAGGCTGATTTGAAAAATCTGGCACTGATTACATGATTGTTTTTAAGGCCATGAACAAAGAAATTTGAAGTATAATTTTGTGGGAGGAGAGTTCTAATAGTCTGATAAAGTTTATAAGAGTACTGCAATTTTCAGAATTACTTTCCCAACATTTGCTAAATTAAAGGTGACACTTCTCAAAACATTGAACAGATATTCTTATTTCAATCTGCTTCTATGTAATTTTACTCAAATTTCATGAAAACGAAAAATGAACATGTTATTTTCTTACTTCAAGAATGAATTAAGTTATATAAAAAAAAAGAAAAGGATTGAATTTAAAATAGTGTCTAGCCAGCATTAATTAATCCTATCACATATATCCCATAGAATATTCATAAATAATAAGTTGAAATATGAATGATTATCTGAATATATTGTTAGAATCCAGATTGATTCCAAAAGGTATTATGGCAACAGAGCAAAAGAATTCCGTATCTTTTAGAATCTCCCTTTTACTTTTATCACAAACACAATCACTAAATATAATTAAAATGTAGTAGGTTGATGACAGATGTAGAGATGGAGACAGGAAAAGAGAAGAAGGGAGGGATGGAAGAAGAATGAAAGAGAGAGAAAGAGATAAAACAACTGGCAAATAGATAAATAAAATTATTAGAGCCCAAAAGTAAAGATTCTCAGAAGCCAAAATTAAAATCAAAATGTGAATGTGAATGCTGAGAGGAGATGTAGTTCTAACCTTCATTTTAACTTTGAAACATTTGCTTTACACTAAAGAATATGTTTCTCTTTTGAAGACCATTTGAAATTGTGAAAGAAAGGGTCAGTTCTAGAAATTGCCCAAAATTCAGTGTCAAATAAAAACTTTGACACGAGAACATGGACCACAAAAGTGTACAAAATCATATTAGCATGAAGTAGATATAAATTCGGCCTGCAAAATGGTTTACAAAGAGAATTTGTCTCCTGGAAAACTAGTGCTGAGTGAAGGGAACAAATTCATGGCGAGGAATATGTTGCCATAGGCTAGTCTTCAAATGCATTTGTGTTGCAAATTCAGACTACCTGCATCATCCAAAAATTCTCAAGTCACAGAAAGTGACCATAAGCAAAAAGTCAGCAGTTGTTAGTCTGTACATCCAAGAAAGTTCCAGTGAGGGATTACAAATCTACTCACCAATAAAACTTCCTTCTTCCCTGCAACTGTTACCTAGTCTTGAATGATATCAAACCTAGTCTAGAAGGACAATAGGATTATGTAGTTAAGACAAAGAGAATCACATGGCCTAGTATATCCTTTTTATTTTTCTCATTATAGGTTTTCAATGTGGAGCAGTGCTGAGAGTGTGAGGGAGAAGAATTCTTTTATGCTTTTAAATTACACGTTGAGTTTACATAATTATGATCTAATTACTATAATAACACTAGTATTGTGACATAAAATTACTTGGAACATACCTAATAATTGATATACCAAATTCCAATTATACGTAGATACATCTGCAATTCTTCCTGTGCCAGTAACACATGGCTTTAATTATTATGCTTTTATAATCAATGTAAATGTCTTACTGTGAAAGCCATGCCTTTAAACAACTCTTTAAATATCTTGGTTCTATTAGGATCATTTTTATTCATAGAATCTTTTCAGATAGTTTGTTATAAAAATTGTTCAGATTTTGTTTCACATTTGTTACACAGAACAATTTAATGAAATAATATTGGTAGTATTCCTATGCATTCATGAGTATGGTATAGCTTACTCTATGTTAAGTTTTTATTTCATCTAGTATAACTCACTGTTTCTAGTGGATGTTTTTCTCGTAACAAATCTGATCAGAGTAAGTAATCTCCAGTTTTTTCCACTAATAAATTTAAAGCATTTGAGTCTTTTGTTTATATAATAAAAACGTATCAGTTAAAACTTTTATTTATAAAAAACATATCAACTTTATAAGCTAAAACATGTCAAAAAGTGTATATATGTGTATATACTACTACTTGTTTATACTACTACTAATACTTGTTTAAATTATAATGGGCCTGATATGGTTTGGCTCTGTTATCCCACCCAAATATCATGTAAAGTTTTAATTCCCAGCCTTGGAGAAGGGTCTTGGTGGGAGGTGATTGACTCATGGGGTTGGATTTCCCCCTTGCTGTTCTCATAATAGAGTTTTTTAAAGAGATCTAGTTGTTTGAAAGTGTTTACCATCTCCCCATTCTCTCGCTGTCTCTCCTTTTCATGTCATGTGATGATGGGCCTTCTCCCCCTTCACCTTCCACCATGATTGTAAGTTTCCTGAGGCCTCCCCAAAAGGAGAAGTCTGAACAGCCCACAGAACCAGGAGCTGATGCAACCTCCTTTCCTTACAAATTACTCAGTCACAGTTATGTCTTTACAGCAGTGTAATAACAGACTAATATAGAAGATTGGTACCAGAGAAGAAGGACATTGCTATAAATATACCTGAAAATGTGGAAGCAGCTTTGGAACTGGGTAATGGCCAGAGGTGAAACAGTTTGGAGGGCTCAAAAGAAGACAGGAAGATGAGGGAAAGTTTGGAGCTTCTCAGAAACTTGTTGAATGGTTGTGACCAAAATGTTGATAGTTTATGGATGGTGAAGACAAGGCTAAGGATGTCTTAGATGGAAATGAGGAACTTATTAGGAAGTGTAAAGGAGGTCACTCTTGCTATGCTCTAGCAACAAGACGTGTGGCAATGTTCCCCTGATATAGAAACCTGTTGAACTTTGAATTTGAGAGAGATGATTTCAGGTACCTGGAAGAAATTTCTAAGCATCTAAGCATTCAGGATGTGACCTGGATGCTTTCAAAAGCTACACTCATTTGCATAAGCAAATAGAACTTACCATTAAAAGGGAAGGAGAGCATAAAAGTTTAGAAAATTTGTAACCTGGCCATGTGGTAGAAAAAAAAAATTCGGGAGAAATTCAAGCCAACTCCAGAAATTTACATAAAGGGGACTCAAATGTTAATATCCAAGACAATAGGGAAAATGCCTCCAAGGCATCTCAGAGAACTTTGCAGCATCCCCTCCCATCACAGGGCTAGAGGCCTAGATGAGAAAAATGGTTTTATGGATCAGGCCTAGGGCCCAGCTCCTCTTTGCTGCCTTGGGATATGGTGCCCTGAATCTCAGCTGCCCAGCTTCAGCCATGCCTAAATGGGGCCAAGATACACCTTGAGCCTTTACTTCAGAGTGTGCAAGCCCCAAGCCTTAATGGCTTCCCCATGGTGTTAAGCCTGCAGGTGTGCAGAGGGCAAGAGTTAAGGCTTGGAAGACTCCACCTAGATTTCAGAGGATGTGTGGAAATGCCTGGATATCCAGTCAGAAGTCTGCTGCAGGGGCAGAGTCCACATGAAGAATGTTTGCTAGGGTAGCGTAAAGGGGAAATATAGGGTTGGAGCCCCAACACAGAGTGCCCACTGGGGCACTGCCTAGTGGACCTTTGAGGAGACAGCCACTGCCCTCAAGACCCCAGAATGGAAGATCCACTGATAGCTTCCACCATGTGCCTGAAAAAGTCACAGGCACTTGGATTAATCCCAGTCCTTGACAGCAGCCATGAGAGATGAGCTGTGCAGAGTAATAGGGGCAAAGCAGCCCAAGGCTGGGAAAGCACACCTCTTGCATCAGTGTGGCCTAGATGTGAGATATCTATCCAAATGAGATTATTTTGGAGATTTTATGACTTTCCTGCTGGGTTTTGAGCTTGCATGTGGCCTGTAGACCCCTTGTTTTGGCCAATTTCTCCCTTTCTTAATAAGAGCATATACCCGATGCCTATACTCTCATTGTATCCTGGAAGTAACTAACTTGTTTTTTTTATTTTACAGGCTTTTAGGCAGAAGGGACTTGCCTTGTTTCAGATGAGACTTTGGATTGTGAATTTTTGAGTTAAGGCAGGAATGAGTTAAATCTTTGAGAGACTACTGGGAAAACATAAGTGTGCTTTGATATATGAGAAAAACATGAGATTTGGTAGCGGACAGGGGCAGAATGATATGACTTGGCTCTGTGTTCCCATTGAAACCTCTTGTTGAATTATGATCATCAGTGTTGAAAGAGGGGCCTGGTGGTAGGTGATTGAATCATATGGGAATGGGTAACTTACAATTCAGAATGACATTTGGGTAAGGACACAGCCAAACAACATCATTCCACCCCTAACCTCTACCAAATCTCATGTCCACACATTTCAAAACCAATCATGCCTTTCGTACTGTCCCCTAAACCCTTGACTTATTTCACCATTAACTAAAATGTCCACAGCCCAATGTCTCATCTGGGACGAGGCAAGTCTCTTCCAATTATGAGCCTATAAATTCAAAAGCAAGTTAGTTACTTTCTAGATACAATGGGGATACAAGTTTTTGGTAATATAACTGTTTCAAATGGGAGAAATTGATCAAAACAAAGGGGTTACAGGCCCCCTGCAAGTCTAAAATCCAGCAGGGAATCAAAACTTAAAGTTCCAAAATGATCTCCTTTGACTACATGTCTCACATCTGGGCCACACTGATGCAAGAAGTTGGTTCCCATGGTCTTGGGCAGCTCCACCCCTGTGGCTCTGCAAGGTACAGTCTCCCACCTGGCAGCTTTCACAGGCTGGGTTGAGTGTATAGTTTTTCCAGGCAGATGATACAAGCTGTCAATGAATCTACCATCCTGGGGTCTGGAGTGCAGTGACCCTTTTCACCCAGCCCCACTAGGTGGTACTCCAGTAGAGATTCTGTGTGGAGGCTCCCACCCTCATTACCCTTCTCCACTGCCCTAGCAAAGGTTCCCCATGAGAACCTCACCCCTGCAGCAATCTTCTGCTTGGACTTCCAGGTGTTTCCATACATCCTCTGAAATCTAGGTGAAGGTACCCAAACCTCAATTATTGACCCTGTGCACCCACTGGCTCAACAATACACAGATATTGCAAAAGCTTGGGGCTGGCACCCTCTAAAGCCATGCCTGAGCTCTACATCAGCCCCTTTCAGCCATGGCTGGAGCAGTTGGGATGCAGGGCACCAAGCCCCTAGGCTGCACACAGCAAGAGGACCCTGGGCCTGGCTCATGAAACCACTTTTTCCTCCTAAGCCTCCAGGCCTGTGATGAGAGGGCCTTCCATGAAGACCTCTAACATGCCCTGAAGACATTTTCCCCATTGGTTTGATGATTTACATATGGCTCCTTGTTACTTATGCAAATTTCTGCAGCTGGCTTGAATTTCTCTTCAGAGAATGGGATTTTCTTTTATATCACACTGTCATGCTGCAAATTTTCCAAAATTTTATGCTCTGTTTCCTTTTAAAACTGAATGCCTTTAACAGCACCCAAGTCACTTCTTGAATGTTTTGCTGCTTAGAAATTTCTTCTGCAAGATACCCTGCATCATCTCTCAAGTTCTAAGTTCCATAAAGCCCTAGGTTAGGGGGAAAATGCTACCATCTCTTTGCTAAAACCTAACAAAAATCACCTTTGCTCCAGTTGCCAAGTTCATCATTTTCCTCTGAGAGCACATCAGCCTGAATCTTATTGTTCATATCACTATCAGCATTTTTGTCAAAGCCAGTCAACAAGTCTCTAGAAGTTACAAATTTTCCACATTTTCATGTCTTCTTTTGAGCCCTCCAAACTGTTGCAAAATCTATCTGTTACTCAGTTCTAAAGTTGCTTCCACATTTTCATACACGTTTAGTAACACACTACCTCTAGTAACAATTTACTGTATTAGTCCATTTTTATGCTGATGATAAAGATGTACCCAAGACTGAGAAGAAAACAAAGTTTAATGGACTCACAGTTCCTTGTGGCTGGAGAGGTCTAATAATCATGGTGGAAGGTGAAAGGAACATCTCACATGGCAGCAGACAAGAGAAGAGAGCGTGTGCAAGAAAACACTCCTTTTTAAAACCATCGGATTTAATGAGACTTATTCACTCTCACAAGAATAGCATGGGAAAGATCCACCCCCACAATTCAGTTGCCTCCCACTTAGTTCCTCCCATGACATGTGGGAATTGTGTGAGCTATATTTCAAGATGAGATTTGGGTGGGGACACAGCCAAATCATATAATAGAGCATGCTTTTATTTTTTAAAAATCATTAATTTTTGATGGTACTTTTCTGAGTACCTTAGATTGTAGGTATTTTTTATTCTTGTTCAAAGTTAAAACTTTTGAAGTCAAATTCTTCAGGATTTTTAAAAATTGTTTTCCATTACATTTAAAATGGGTACATTTTATTAAACATAAGTTAACTTTTAAAATTTATTGTCATAAGAACACTTAATAAGAGATATGCCTTCTTAATCAATTTTAAGCATATAAAGCATTATTGTTGAATATGAGATTGTGCTGCAGAACTCTAGATTTTATTCATCTTGACCCTTCATTCATAACTATGTCCCCTGATTAGTAACTCTTCATTTCTACCCTTTCCCATTCCTGGCAACCACCATTCTATTCTGATTCCATCTAGTTGACTATTTCAATATTGAGAAGTCTAACAAATTGCATTGTTTCATCTAATTCTTACTAATTCTTAGGTGAGTTCGTTAATCCTATTTTATGGCTAAGAAACAATACACTTCAATAATTCAAAACAGTACAGATCAATTTAAAAGCTTGCCTAACAATGCAAAATGATGTAGCCTTTAATAATAGCATGCACATTCCTCAAAAAGTTAAAAATAGATATACCATATGATCCGGTAATCTCATGTCTGGGTATTTATATAAAAGAACTGAAGTAAGGATCTTGAAGATCTATCTATACTGCCATGTCCATTGTAGCATTATTCACACTAGCCAAGGTGTGGAAATAACCTAAACATTCATCAGTAAAAGGGGAAAGAAAATGCGGTCTACACATAGAATGGAATACTACTCAGCCATAAAACAGAATGAAATTCTGTCATATGTGACAGCATGAATAAACCTGGAGAACATTATTCAGGATAAAATAAGCCAGTTGCAGAACAACAAATATTGCATGAATTTTTTCTACCTTAATCTGGAAGAAAAATGTCTACACAACCTCAAAGGAATTCTAGGTGTCTCTAACAATCCACAAAAATGGGAAGTCTTTGGGCTCGAAAAGACCCTGGAGAAGTATAACTTTTTAATTTCCTTTCCCTCAAGCGACATTTTTCAAGCAATATAGGTCAAATATTTTTCTCTGAAAATCCTCTTGAGATAACTGTGTTTTTTTTTTTTCTATTCAAAAAGTAGAGTAAAATTTTTTGAAAGAAGAATCTCTATAGGAATTTTTCTGTATGCACACAGCAGGGTTTGACCCTAGGTGAACATACCCCTAGAGTGAATAATTGCTCAGCTGAAAGACAGAATGGCCTCACAGTCTGAAATTCAGAGAGAAACCAGAGACTTGAAAGATAAACAGAGACTAGACTACATCACTACTTTGATTATTCTTTTACCTGCATCATTGTGATTATTATTATTTTTTTGTGGCACTATTACTTCAAGTACTATTTCTTATTTCTTTCTCTACTGCATATCAAACTCATATAAATGGGAAAGAAGATTTATCTGTACATAAATGCTGATAACATTTAGCTTAAATTATCTAAAATCATTTTTTTGGGTTAAATACAAATTAGTGAAGAGTGGAAGGAAAAAAAACAGCTTTTGGTTTTTTTTAAAGCTTTTCATTCTTTTGAAATTCCATATTAGCATAAATACATGACTACTATATTGAAAGATATTTTATAAGAAATTATTTTCTAAAGTCCTAGTTTACCTACATAATTATTTGGCAAAATTCAAGAGCAAGCCATTATGAGACATACATGCATTTTTAAGAGTACTATAAAATTTTTAAATGTTAGTCAATATTCTGTCTAAATTCTTTCTCTGGGGATAGGTTTGTGAGTATGAGATATTTTATCTTTTCTTGCAAAATGTAATTTTGTATTATTTAGTCCAAAATTTGTTTCTCAGGATTACAACATTAAAAGCCATTGTAGATAAAAATACAATAATTATCATAAAATAATTATGAATTTTAATAATCACAATCCTTTCATAATTATGTGTTAATGTATCAAATGTTATACCCATTCTTTGCAATGCTTCAAGTTGCTGAGATATCATTTAGTTCAACTTAATTTTTAAATCATGCTACATGCTTGTAAAATCTTTTTGACTAACTTTGAAACTTGTGTTTTTTACTCTATCATCACTGATCACTTGTTTTAGAATTGGATTTAGTATATTTAAATTAAAATGAGATTTCTTTATGAACAAAATAAAAAGGGTTAGTTATAATTAACGAGAATTTCTCTTCTATATTCTGCATACTGAGTGTTTATTCTGAGTATACCTCTAATGAAACATCTGGAGGTATTTGAAGTGTTGCAGAGGCATAGAATGGAATGGAGAAAATAGACACTAGAAGTAAAGAAAGTATGCCTGTGGAAAAGGCCAAGATAAATGTATGAAGGAAAAACTCACTTTTGCAATGGTATGGACTCTACTAATTTTTAAATTCAGCACAACAATAACCATTCAACATGATTGTGTATTTCTAAGTCTTGCCCACAATCTCCACCTCTATTTGACCAAAAGATGAAGAAACACATGCACATGCACACATTAAAAATTAGAGAAGTTAAACATATTGTATGGGAAACAATATTTTTAAAAAAGTATATGCCTGATTCACAGAATCTTTTTGAGAAATAAATAAATATGAAGGGAGTATAAGAGATCATCTGTGGAGTCAGGAAAAACAGAGTAGGGTATATTCTAAGGGCCAAAGAAGGGACTGGTCTAAGTGATAAATTGTGCCTCTTTCTGAAAAATCACCTATTCTGTAATATGAGCTAAGACCACTTGCACTCTCTTACTCTATGCGAATAATACAAAGATGTGATTCAGGTGATAATATATTTAATTTCAACAACAGACACTGTTTTAGATTGAAAAGGTCCAATAAAATGAACACATTTGTTAAGTTTTATTGACTGACTAAAATATGTTGTCCATATAAATATTAAAAGGTAACCTAAGTGGTAATTTATTACTATATATTCCTATTCTCTAATGAGCTTCTGAGCCTAGCTGTTTTGAATATTCAGAGAATTTTCTTTAAAGGGAAATTACACTTCAAACTGATCTAATTATAATTAGTTTTTAAATAGTTGCCAAAAACATTCTATATTATTTCATTTTTATGGTTAAAATTTTTGAAAGAGTTAGAAAATTTAATTAACTTTTTTTGTAGAACATAATGTTTTTTCAAAGGGTATTTTCCTAAATATACAGAGGTACTTTATATGCTCTGAATATATTCAATTAAGCATAAGAATTACTTAATTCCATTTTTAATTGAGATCTGTAAATACTGCAGTTCAAATACTTTTACAAATACATCTTTTTTGGGGGGGGGGTTTCCTCCCTGATTCAGAGAATCTTTCTTTGGCAAATAGTTTTTATAAAACGAAACTTATCAAGTAAATTGTCATTATTTATAATTTCTGAGTATATTGCAGAATGTAGATGATTTAAAATTGCTTACTTTATCATTTTTAATTTACTAAGTGAAGGATTGTTAATGGATCCACTTAAAGATATAAGGACACAGGCCGGGCGCGGTGACTCAAGCCTGTAATCCCAGCACTTTGGGAGGCTGAGGAGGGCGGATCATGAGGTCAAGAGATCGAGACCATTCTGGCCAACATGGTGAAACCCCGTCTCTACTAAAAATACAAAAATTAGCTGGATGTGATGGCGTGCGCCTGCAGTCCCAGCTACTCGGGAGGCTGAGGCAGGAGAATTGCTCTAACTCGGGAAGCGGAGGTTGCAGTGAGCCAAGATCGTGCCACTGCACTCTAGCCTGGGTGACAGAGTGAGACTCTGTCTCAAAAAAAAAAAAGATATAAGGACATAAAATGATTTTTTGCACATTTCCATATACTATAAAGTTCAGTTAGATAATTTTCAAGTTAAATAATTTACCATCACTAAATTTGTTTAGATTTGTCTCGCTTTTGTGGGATAAACTACAAAAGCTTCTTGTTTGCATGTTCATTTTCAGTAATTATAATTCACTATAAAGTTTCTAAAAATTGAACGTTTTTGAAGCTTAATTTGGCAATTTGGGACAAAGTGCAAGTAAATAAACACAATTTTATCAGATTTATTAATAAAAATGTTGAATACTATTATAGATCACTATTTCTTCAAAAGTTTATACTTTCTTCAATTCTAATTTACAATAAGCATCAGAAACAGAAAGTAGATATTGTTATAGTAATTTTGTATATTTAGCATCAGCATCAGTCTCATTATCTTTTTAAAAAGTTGTTATGTGACATGTATATGTGTGTGTTTGTGTGTGTGTAAGTTTAGTAACTTCAGCTCCTTCTCAACTGGTAGTCTATTAAAGTTTGTTTGGATGAAATTATTACAACTTATTGCAAGGTCATTCTGGCCTTATAAAAATGTTGTTTACACAAAGACATTTGCTTTACCAAATTCACAATGCATTTTATCAAGGAAAAAAATAATTTTATTACTGGTGTAATTTTCACTGGATTTACAATAACATACTTGAAAATGTCATATACTCTACCTTTAGTGAAATGTACTTTCAAAAACATTACTTTGAGCTCATAAATTAAATGAAAACACTTGAATCATTTTTTGCAGTTAGGTGATTTTCTATTTAATTCATTAGATGATACTGGTGTAAAACTGTCAGCTTTTAACTGTTTGCAAATATTTCTTCTGCCAGTTGAACTCATGCATTCACAAATATCAATTCACTTTTCTATGTGCACATGAAAACATTGATAAATATTATGATTAATTTAGATGAAAAATTATTTGATCAAAATCTTCATCAAGATAATATATAAACTGTATTCTGCAGCTGCACATATAATATCATCACTGTGTTCTTAGAATAAATACTCACTGTGGAAGTTATGATGGTGCTACTTCAGAAGACTTGATTCCTATGGTTTCATGAGTTTAATGATATCTCCACCACCTCCATCTGCCATGGTAGATGGCTGTTGTCCAAAAAACGTTTTATGCAGTGATACACTTATAAAGAACATTCTTGTTAAAATAGTGCATACATTTCATTAAAAATGCACTATCTTTTGTTAGCTCTTTGTCTAGCAACGAGATTTGCTACACCGTTTTAAAAATGCATCAACTAAGAAAATACACTAGCAACTTTAGATTTGTTTTATAGAAGGAGTGATAAATCACCATCACAGGAACTTTCAGTGTATTCTTTTTTTTTTTTTTTTTTTTTTTTTTAATGAGACAGAGTCTTGCTCTGTTGCCTAGGCTGGTGTGCAATGGTGTGATCTTGACTCACTGAAACCTCTGTCTCCTGGGCTCTGGTGAGTCTCCCATCTCAGCCTCCTGAGTAGCTAGGACTACAATTATATGCTACCATACCCTGCTACTTTTTTTTTACAGATAGGTTTTTTCATGTTGCCAAGGCTGGTCTTGAAATCCTTAGCTCAAGCGATCTACCCACCTTTGCCTCCAAAATTCTGGGATTACATGTGTGAGCCCAGGCTATTCTTTACATTTATCATATAGTTTTTCAGCTTTTATTTTCTGTACTGTTAGAAAAATAAAATAGTGCTGCCAATAGAAAGACTCCTTTGTACCAGTATAGAAGAGTAAAATAATACAGTTTATTGTTGGATAATTAGGTCAGTTTTCCATTCCTAAAACAAATTACTCCACACTGCAGTTTAAACTGTGTAAATTTATTTACTTAATTATTTGGATACTGGAAATTGTAAAATCAATATTTTGGCAGGGCTGTGTACTTTCTGTACAATTTTTGAAAATATCTGCTTTATTGTTTTATTTTCCACTTCCAAAGGGTGTTCACATTCCTTGACTGACAGACCTACACCTCTGCTTTTGTCACTATTTCCTTCAACTCTGAAGATCTTGCCTCTCTTCTCCTTATGAGGATGTTTGCAATTACATTAGGCTCACCTCGATAATCCAGTATAATCTCCCTCATATAGTTTGAATGTTTATCCTTTTCAAATCTCATGTCGACATCTGATCTCCAACGTTTGAGGTGAGGCCTATTGGAAAGTGTTTGGGTCATGTGGGCAGATTCCTCCTGAATGGCTTCTTACCATCCTCGCAGTAACAAATGAGCCTCACTCTATGGGTTCATGTGAGATCTGCTTATTTACAAGGCCCTAGAACTTCCTCCCCTCTTTCTTGTTCTTTCTGCCTTACCATATCATGGTCCTCCTTCACCAACCACCAAGATTGTAAGATTCTTAAGATCCTAACCAAAAATAGATGCTAGCACCACACTTCCTGTAGAGCCTGCAGAACCATAAGCCAAACTAAGCCTCTTTTCTTTATAAATTACCTATTCTTAGGTATTCTTTAATAGCAATGCAGAGGAACTAACACATTCACCATCCCAAAATTATTAACTTAAATGCATCTGCAAATTCCTTTTTACTATGCACACATTTACAGGTTCAGGGTGTTAGGGCTTGGACTTTAAGGGTGTTCCATTATCCTTTTGACCACAGTAAACTTTAATAGATGTATATGAATGCAATTGATCACAAAAGCTGGCAATAAGTTAGGATAAAATCTTACACATTTTATACAGCAAGCAGAGGAAAGAATAACTTCTATTAAATAATTAGAGCTCCTAACAGTTTCCTTTACATATTGTGAAATATCACTGAGCCACTCTTAGTGATATATTTTTACATACTTGGAGGTTTTGTGTCTGCCAATCTGGAACTATCACTTCATTGTAAAACCTGGAATATCTAGCTTAATCCTTGGAGAGATTTATCTCTATTCCACAGGTTACAGTAAGGACTTGAACTCAGCATATCTTGAAGGAAACAATTTTTTTAATGGGGAAAGTTGATTTTAAAAGAAGTACCTGATTGAGTTAAACAGGCAAGAAAAACTTTCTTAGAATTACTGCAAAAGAGATCAAGAATATTGCAAGGAGGGTTTGGGGAAGAGATAGTATTCAATGCCACAGAACAAATGATAGAAGAACTGTCAAGTGTTGAGGTGAGATAGTGAAAAATTACAGGAGGATATTCGAGGAGAGATTGGTCAGTGTAATTAGGCCACCTGTGTTTGCTTATTGGTGCTTATAGAAGTGAGACTTCTGCTGTCTCACAGAGACCAGGAAGATGGGATACTACTTTCTTGATAATTACTTTGCAAAGAAATGTTTCCCAAGTCCTTGAGAAACACATTCCTGGGTTACATAACTGGCAAGAGGCTGGAAAAAGATTACATCTCAAAAGGAAGAGAAAGCATTTACCATTGAGAATTTTCTAAAGTAAATGCTCTAAGAAAAAGGGTCAGGGGCCTAGAGTTAGAAACAAACCTGTTTAATGTTTAGTCACACTTAGCACACTTAGGACAGTATTCAGTAGGGACATGTTATCTTTTTCCTTTATAAATGATGAATGACATTTTTAGTTGTCATTATATTTTACTTACTTTTAAAGTATAAGTTTCTACATTTCTTACTGACTTCACGGATTTTAAGCCTGACTTCCAGTTAGTTTAACAAGGGACCTTTCATGGCCACAATATTTAATACTTCTCCCATTATGCTGGATGGTATTAACTGAATTTCACTATTTTTACACAAGAATGCTTCATCTTGTCAGTGAACAAGGACCCTTGTAAGGGAATTTTTAATTACTCTTATTGATTGAATGTTTGTGTCATTACAAAATTCTTATGTTGAAACCTTTTTTCTCAATGTGATGATATTACAAAGTGGGATGTTTGAACGATAATCAAGTTTAGATAAAGTCATGGGGGTAGAAACCTAATGAATAGAATTAGTGCCCCCTAGAAAAGAGATTCCAAACAGCTCCCTTGCACATTCCAACATATGAAGTTACAGAGGAGAAATGGCCATCTAGGAAGTAAGCCCTCATCAGATATTTAATCTACCAGTAACTCAGTCTTGGACTTCCCAGCCTCCAGAAGTATGATAGATAAATTTCTGCTTTTCTAGGCTTCCAATCTATGGCATTTGTTTTTTGTAGCATACTGAGCTGACTAAAAGAGTTACCTTGAACCAGAATCTATCCAAGAAAAGAGGGAACAATTTCTGATGGTTTTAAAATTTAGCCATGTGTTCACTGAACGTGCATCTTACATTCTACTAGACAAGTCTAGAAGAAATTGGAAATACAATGCAAACCTGCCCTGGCTCACATTAAAATAATTTTGAATAACATTTCTAATTAGAGAGCTAAAATTTTGATATAAATTCTGAACCAGGAAAATCCTAGGAATAACACAAGTAAACTAAAGACGTTATAGGCTATTCATGACTTCTGGTCATTGTGGGGATCCAGAAATAACACATTGTAAAGTACTTCAATTTCGACAATTAGGAATGCCTCTATAACCCTGAGACAGTCAGAAACAAGAAATCTATTTGTTCTATGGATGATATTCACCCAGATACCTTGATGTGTATGGGATGCAACAGAAAGTGAAAATTAGCTCCAGGAAAGTTTCTTTGGAAAGAACTGTAGTCAGAGAGAAAAAATAGATAGAAACTAAATTTCTGCCAGAAAAGTGACAGACATATCCAGGAGCAATCGTAGAATGGATCAGGTTCTGCTTATGGAAGTGGACAATGAAAAATGCAGAAATTGCTTACAGATGAAAATGTTAGTCTGTAGAGTTAACTAAAACTTGAAAACTCAGAATATTCAGTTTTGAAGCATGACAGACAATGGGCACCTAATTTGTTTTCTCTCTGTAAGTAATAAGACAATAAAAAGGCTGCTGAATAATGGCATTTCAGTGTAAGAAGGTAAATGAATGCACAGTCAAATCTTTCTCTAAAGTGTGTTAAAATTTTTCAACTGAATAATCTGTTTATGCAGGTATATTTGGGTGTCTATGTGCATATTGATATGAACAGAAATACTGAATACCTGTAAATGTTTGAAATTTATAATATATAATCAATGTTCTTTTCAGTGTTACCTAGTTAAGTAAATTGCTGTTCTTTAAAAATCTTAATTTTACTCTATGCATAGTATATATATGTATATATATATGTGTGTGTGTGTGTATGTGTGTGTTTCTTTTATTATACATATATAGTGTGATACATAGAAAAAATCAGTACTTCATCACTGTAGCATTTAGGTAAGATCTAGGATAAAAATAAATTACTAATATTTGTGTTTTAGTATTTATATCTATTTATTTAAATAGTAATTTGAAGGAAAATGAACTATTCAAACATGCAAGATTATTTTAAATGGGAAAGAATAGATGTGAACTATCAAGTGTCAGAAGACAAAGTTTTATGCTGGGCTTTTTTTTGTCTTCTGTATCTAGAAACAGAAAGTCACCTTGGGGCACATCATCTTTGTTCTGCTAAGAAGTCATACGATTATCCTCTTTTATTCATGCAAATATTATGCCAGAAAGCACATTTATACAGGGTCAGGGTAAAAAAAGGACCTATTGTGTCTTGACAAAGGCAGCTTCTTACAAAATCTTGCTGCAGAGCTGTCACAAAGAAAAGAGAGGGAAAGTCTGCTTACAGACCAAGTAGCCTCCTGGGAGGAAAGGGCTTGATACTTTCACTCCTTCCACTCTATTGTTCACACTTGCAGGACTCCTCTGATGGAATGAGGTGGTGGGGGAAAGGACACAGATAACAAGAACACATCATGAAAACATCAATAAGTATGAAAGCTTCTGGACTCTTATTCATAATCAATACAATGTACTAAACTTCGTGGAGGAAGGCTGGCTTCAGTAAATCGTATGGCTAAGGGTAAGCGTAGAGTTTTGGAGAAATGTAAGAATAACTGTTGAATGTGTATGAGCTGTGGTGCTCATACAAGCCAATGTGCTCAGAAGTGATTTAGACCAAACAGAAGTCACTCATCAACAGGGGATGAATATTCATCACGAAAGCAGGGGCAGTCGTCAAACTTGCTAACTGAATTCCCTGGGAAGTAGCAGCAGTACCAAATTGATTAGACCCTAGGTTTTTTTCTCTTCTGAGTATTTGGAAGCAGGATTAAATTTAGCTGAATATAAAAAAAAAGCCCTGGATTTTCGTCAATTAGGAGAGATCTTTAAAATAAAAGAACTTCCTGGTAACGGGTATACAGGGCAAGATGTGAGAGGAGGAGTAGACATTTGCAAGATTTAAAAAAAACAAAGATTTGCTTTATAGACTGCTCTGAAATGATCTAAGACAGTTGATAACTCACATGTAATATATATGTTAAATTAATAATCTCAGCTTCCTCCCATAAGAATTCTATAACACAATATGATACAAAGAAAATGAATTTCAGACTGAATTCTGCCACACATAGAAATATTTATCAGTGAACAATTAAGGAAATAACTTCAGAACTTTATTTATAAGCTTGATGAAAACTAGATCTCTGATCCTTTAGCAGATCTTACAGGGCTTATAAAATAAAACTAGTTGCATTCAGTTTACCTTCTAGTTCAGTTACACAGCAAAATATGTATGTGGGATGTGGGATGTCAGCATCTGTGTTGCCATTGACAGGGTAAAAAACTCCGGATTCTTTCAAAAACCAACTAAGCACTCCTGATTGTCTGTGCGGAAGGGATTTAAAGCTAATCACAAATATGCAAATTAAGCTTACTAAGCAAATATAACAACATGGTTTGTTTTTTTTGTTTGTTTGCTTTTAACTTTTTTCTATATTATGTAGTAATACTTCCCTCTAAAGCATGAAATAGAATTTGGGAAAATATTTGGGAAAGTTCTTTGTAAGTATAATAGGAATTTTTAAAGTGAATGGGGATCATAACTGAACTGCAAACTTTAGGGGTGGAAAAAAGCTATATTAAAAAAAAATCTTGGCTATTTCAAAAGCTGATTAACTTGGGTTAGTATAATAGACATGAAGTAAGAGCAGAAAAATGAGTACTTAATATGTCCCAGTATGAATGAGTCCACATTTTGGCCTGATTTGTGGTTACACAGATGTTTGTGATAATTCGGCAAGCTTGTAATTTGTCTAGTTTTCTGGAAAAATAAATGTTTCAAAAAAAAAAAGAAACCAGAAACAATAAATGTATGATAGATAAATAGTGTGGAAGTTATCACATTTACTAACATGAGTCTATAAAATTTTTGCCTAAAATATAATTTAGCTTGTATGTAAAGAATGAGTTTTTTGAGAGAAATGAACAGATGTAGAAGAACTTTGTAAGGTTTTTAGTGTAGCCACTGTACATAATGAATGAAAAAGTGTGACATAGTAAGAGCTAAGAAAGGTAAGCAAGGACAAGGTAAGAATTACTTCACATGCCCAAATCCACAAGTTCCTATGTTATTCTTTGGGCAATGTGAAGTCATTTAAATTGCATAGAATCAGTGGATGAAATAAGACTAAAATTTTAGGAATTATTTATATGAAATGGTTGAATAGAAGTTCATTATATAAACATAAACTTAATGCTGCTATTTGATCATTCTCAGCATTATAGCTAAGGAAACTGATTTACACAGAATTTTGCACATTTAGCAAGTAGAGAAGCAAGGTAGGCACACAGCCCAATCCAAATGGATCCACCATAGAATTACTGAAGTAAAGGAGTGTAAATGTAAGTCATTGTAGACCAGGAAGTTGAGGGACAAATTCCGGAGTATTGCATAGATATAACATATGATTGTTTCTTCTGAATTTATTATTGCTTGAAATAATGGAAATGCCATGCTTTGTATGTGTCCTCCAAAATGTATGTGATAGAAACAATCATAATTGTAATAGTAAGAAGAGGTGAGATGTTTAAGAGGTGATTTAGCCATAAGGGCTCTTCTCTCATGAGTGAATATGCTTTTATCTCTGAAGTGTGTGTGTGTGTGTGTTTTTTTAATAAGATGATGAGTTCAGACTCCTTTGCTCTCTGACACACTCTTGCCCTTCCACTTTCCACCATTGGATAATACAGCACAAAGGCTCTTCTTACCAGATGCCAGCACCTTGATTTTGAGCTTCCCAGCCTCTAGAACTGCAAATAAACACACATCTGCTCTTTATAAGTTACCCAGTCTGTGGTATTCTGTTAGTTATAGCAGCACAAAATGGTCAGACAGACACCAACTGTGATTCAAGTATTAAATGCCTAGAGAGATATATTAATAACAGAGAGATCTTCCAGAAAAAGGATTGCAGCAGATTGCATGCTGATTACTGGAGCTTTAAAGCAGAATGGTGCTTTACATGAAGCCCACAAACATTTCTGAAAGTGTTTTTACAGGTCTCCAACAGAATTTACAAATTATGCATGGATCGGTGAGAATATTTCTCTCATGATGCTACAAAGGAATTTTTGTTTGCTTGATGGCAAGATTTCAGCTAAAGAAAGAAGTTATATGCAACGATAAAACTACAAAGTGTTATGTAATTTAGGTTTTTGCTTTAAATGTATCCAATAAATCCTTTGTCTTTATTAAGTGCTTGAGTAGAATCTGTCAAACACAACTCAACTCACTTTATCTATTTATAAAACTACTGTAATCTTAAGTGTTATGGTTTGCATGATTTTTCCCCACCAAAACATATATTGAGGCTTGGTCCTCAATGTAGCACTGTTGAAAGGTGGTGTTTTTAAGAAGTGATTAGTTAGTTAAGAGGCATTAATGCTTTACTCCAGATAGCAAGATCTCATTTCCTAGAACTGGGTTAGTTACCACCACAAGAAAGAATTGTGATGAGCTAGACCACCTCTTGTGTTTGGTGACTTTTTGCATACACTGGCTTCTCCTTCATCTTTTCTTCTGTGTTATGGTGCAGCATGAGAGCCTCACCAAAAGCTGACCAGATGCTGCTGCCTGATCTTGGACTTCCTAGCCTCTAGAGTAATGAACTTAAACCACTCTCCTTTATAAATTATCCAGTCTCTTTCTGTTATAGCATCAGAAAATGGGCTGACAGTAAGGAAAATGGAAGATGTCTTTAACAACTAATATTTTACATGGGCAGAATGAAAGATATGTAGGTTATAAATATTTGATTATTCATTTGAATATAATAAAAAAATCAAATTATGAGTATTTAGTTGGGTTAGGTTTTCATATTATTTCTCAATGCCTGAACACCTCTATGTGTTGCAACAATTTACTAAATGAAAGATGCAACAACAATCAGGATTTGGTTGTATGGATCATGGTTATAATACTAGGAAAATAAATATGCACCATGTGATACCAGTTTCTGATAGAATGATAGACAGTGTATTAATAATTTAAAATAGTGTTTTAGATTGTTGCTGCACACACAGTGGCGGGACAATTTTTGGAAATTTCTATCATCACCATTTGGGTTAGCTGTCTGAAAAGCTGCC
Organism: Cheracebus regulus; assembly: GCA_963574635.1. Lineage (NCBI taxonomy): Eukaryota > Metazoa > Chordata > Mammalia > Primates > Pitheciidae > Cheracebus > Cheracebus regulus. Next base: position 47,285 of record CAUYQU010013541.1, on the reverse strand, counting down.
AGGGAAAAGAAATAAGTTATTTATAATAAATTCATCTGTACATGTTTTATCTTGGATGAGTCATTGCAAACTGGCTTCAACAAAGAGCATGTTTAAGGTAAATAAATTACATAGGTAAAGAACTACTTATTCCACTATTACTTTTATCTATCCACTCTCCAGCTTTAGTGTATTTAATCCACCTAACTCTAAATTGACTAAAGTATATAATTACTTTGAACCAATTGTAATGAAGTGCTAAATGTGCATAAAAATTAGATCAAATACTTATTGAAAATTAAATACTTTATAAATTACTTTCCAAATATTAAATTATTTATACCTAGATAAGTAGATAGATAGGTAGACACTTCTACAGTGGGAACATTTAGAATAAATTTTAATTTTAATTTAGATATTTTATTGTCATAATAATACTCTTAAATCAAGAAGCCTTTAGTGTAGAGAGTCCATGAGCCCCACACATTGGGTGCCAGAATGTAGGGAGTCCATGAGACCCACATTTGGCACTAGAATGTAGGGAGCCAGCCCTATATCACCCGTGGGTACCCCAAGTTTGGTGGTGACAAAGGAATGAGAAAAAGACAGATTAAGAGACACAGTAGGACCAGGGGGCCATCACTTATTACTCTGGAGGAGGCAGTGAAGGCCTGGAGCTCTGATCATCCACTCTATTTATTGGTTACAATCACTTTGATCTACAGGGTAGAGGTGGAGTAATGGTGGGGAGCGGATGATGGTGGAGTGAGTCAGTGAGCTGGAACTGGTGTGTTATCCTAACAGTGGCAGTTTGAAAATTTCACAAAACAAGAATATGTGGTTATCTTTAGCTTATTATCTATGTGCAGCTGGTGGAATTTGGGCCTAACAAGGAACCTACCTACAAGTCTGGCTACGTCATAGTGCTATGAAGGGGTTTTACGTCCTTGAGCACGATGTTTATGGAAACAGAGCTGAGTTCACTATGCACTGGAACATGAGGCATGGAGAGGCCTTCCTCCTCAGAGGCCTCCTGCAACCTTCTGCAGTTTGTTGTTCCTTGTTTATGTGTTACTCATAACCAATTTACATAAGCACTCTGTAAGTCCTTTCACCTTTGCTGCTTTTCCTAACAAACACAGTATTTAAACAGCCATAATTATCCAGGCAGTTGGACAATGCCAAGACCCAAAAATAATTATTACTCCACAGGAGAGAGGATGACAATTATTGGCAATACAAAATAGATGTCTTTTAAATAAAAAGACAGAACAATTATTTAAAAATGGAGTTGTATATAGACACTTCTGTTTTGAGCACAATGTAAATATATTCATAGAAATATTTAATTGGTAATTTGGTAGTCTTTCAATCATTGAAAATTAGATAGAAATAATATATTAATAGGTATATGCAAAAGATGATTAAGGATTTAAATAAACAACTCTGTTAGATTTCTCGAATTGAGATTTTGCACTGTGAAATAATGATAGTAAGAAAACATATAAATGTCATAACTGAAGATAATTCTAAGCATTGTAAAGCAGAAAACTTATTAATATTTTAAATTTATGCTAAATAAATAAGCTTACATACTGCTTTTTACTCAGCAATGAAAACTCTTAAAAAGTTTAATAGATTATTGACACACATTTTTTAATAAAAATGGTTCAGCTCACATTTTCTCACCGCATGTTAAGACAAGCCATATGGTTTATAATTTACAGCCTTCATGAAAGAGTAAACAATCCAGTTTGTTTGCAAATTTAATCATCTAAATAGATTTATTTAAATACATTAAGTGCAATTAGGTTAATTTCGTTTATCCATTTAACAGAGCTTATCCTATGTTTGTCTAGGCAGTTATCAAGTATTTTTCATCAGTGTCATAAGATATAATCATGTAAGTGTGACCTGAAGAGACAAGCTTACATGGTTCAATATAACTGAGGATTTTAAAATCTATGGCCATTTTCAGCATTGTCTTTATATTTACATGGGAATATAAATGAAGTTTAGGTTTTCTCCAATGAGTCACTGGTTAGTTATTAACATTTACTAATCTACTAATAGATGAATGCAGGTGAACTAATGTATTGGCAGAAGTGAAACTTGATATTGATAGAATCATTAAAAACTTGCTGAAAAGAAATAAATTACACGTTTTTTATGTTTTTCTCTGGGTTTTACTGTGTTTATAATGCATCATGATGTCTAGCAGTTTTAATGTCAACAAATTATTTACAGTCCTTTGCTGACATAAGTGTATGTATGATAACAAATAATGTTAAAAAGAACATACTGCCATTTATTCTCTGCACTTGCATATCAATATATGTATTAGATCAATTCTTACAGATGTAGTTGAGGAGTCACAGCATATGTATCTTTTAAAAAGTTTATGGTGACAGTGATAATGATTCTTGTCTCCAAAGAACTTGCTTGAAATGAGGATCCATAAATAACCAGAGACAAAAGCAAAACAAATTTTATTAGCTTTTCACAGCACATAAAAAAGGAGGAGCTATAATAAACCGAATGGGTAAGAAGAACACAGGTGCTCTGAGTTTGGAGTCTATCTAGATAAAATCATTGTTTTCTCTTCTATTATTTTAGAGAAGGTTTTTCATCCTGTGTATTTGCTAACACTGAGAACTATGATAAATCACATGTAAGGCTTAAGGTATCTTCAGCAATATAGTGATACAAAACTACAACATAAATGTAGACATTTAAAAATGATGTATAAAAAATAGACCTTTAGCTAAGAAAGTTTAAATCTCAAACTAACATCTCTAGTTTCTATGAGAACAGTCTTCACAAAGTTTGTAGTGGTCTCTATAGTCATCAGTGGCTGTTATGAAGTGATGATGAAACGGCAATTTCTTATATCCAAAAATTGTCTTATGCTAGATGCTTCAGGACATGGAACTCTTATTTCTTGGTAATTTTTGAAGTATATGATAATAATTTTGCACCCAAAATAAAAATGGATGGAAATAAATAAGAACACTTCCTGGGGGTAACTTCAATTTGTAGAAAGTTCTTAGAAAAAGGATAACTAATACAAAAAAATAATTGAATTGTTTCAATATGAAAGGAAAATACTTTTAAGAAAACAGAGTCCTTCTGCAACAACCCTCAAACCTTAAAATAATAGATCAGCTTGTCTACCTTTGCAATGTAAATGGGAACTTTTGGCATTGTGAATATATCCAATTCTGCAGGAAGTGAATTATGAGTATGAATTGTTCACTGAAGGGTATAGAATGCTTCTCTTCAAAACATCCTTTCAGAGTGTGTGTGTGTGTGTGTTTGGGGTGTGCAAGGGTGGAAAGAATGGTTATAAATGTTCCTCAAAAATTAAATGTAAGTTCATGTGTCTGAAATCTTTAAATTAGTAGTGGTTTATTTATCTTTTTATTCTCATGGCTATGGATGACTGGGGATACCAGTGAACTGTTATGGAACTTAATTCAGCAATATAGATTGCAATACAAATATGTTCCACAGCTGCAAGGTCAGCCAAAATTAAACTTGTTTATGAAAGTATGCCGTGTTGTTTCAGGGTCACCATTAATTAGTTTTTGCAATAATTTATGATTTAATAAAAACCTGTATAGCAAAGTTAATAATTTGGGGATTTAAATTATTTGGAAGTAATTTTTACTGCTAAAAATCTAAGATTGAAATACTTTGTAAGATATTGAGTACAAAGGAAATCTTATTTATTAAATAAATTCAATATAAATGTGATAAGTGAAATGACCAGGTGCAATTATATCAAGCCATCTATTTAATGTAATTAAAAAACAAAATTATCTCTAAATAAGTATAATAGTATGAAAAGACTTGTAAAAATCTAGAATTTAGAAATTATATATAAATATAAGTGTGGGAGTTCCAGAAGCCTTCGTAGACAGTTATTTCACTGTGCACTTTGAAAAATATCCCTTATATCCTGTAAATTGAAACAAAGCAAGAGAACTATGCAGCAGAAACCTGCTCCTTCACACTGTGACCTTAGAATAATGAAAGGTCAAGAACAGTGATCATCTATCTCCATAATTTCAACTAACAATTGACAAACACAATTTAGAAACTGCCAAAAAGTGAAATTGATCTTGTTCTTAGAGAAAATTGTATCTATCTGTTTGGATTTCTCTACTATGGCACAATAGCAGCAGTGATAAAGAATTCATTCACATCCATCAATATGAGTATGGAAGCATCATTTTGTAAATGCTTTGATTGAATTTACAGAACAGAAATTCCATTTAAATGACATATCTTAGACAGTACTGGGAAATGCTCTAATATTGTATTTTTCCTTACATTTATGACATGCAGCTATAATTTTGAAGCAGACATAGCTACAGTATGTACAATGTTTAAAAAGCTTGACAATTCTAACATTTATTCGTATATTTTGTTTCCCTATGAACTAGTACCATCTCTCTTGAAACTAGCTAAATATTAAAATATAATTGAAGGAGATGGCTTGAAATTTCATAAGATAGGATGCTTACTTTTTTAAAAGTGACAATATTTTTCATGGTTTAGTTGAAATATTGGGCAGCCATTTTTTGCAAATATGGGAGGTAGATAATTATGAAAATAGAGGTGTTAACATCTCACACATAAAGAAACATACAAAATACATTGCTAGTAAATGCTAACAATATGGAGACTATTGCATATATAAGCTGTTATTTTTCTTTTTTCTTAACGAAGTAAAGTTTGCCAAATAACTATAACTGCATGCATGCATATATACAAAACACACAATCCAATTTTAGTTTAAGTAATGTAATGGGTCAGCAAACAACACTTTACAAACTGTTTCTTTTCCCAGTTACTTAACAATGAGCAGTCGTTGAAGCCTTTTAGAAGATGGTTGCTGAGACAATGTAAAGATTCAAGCACATTCACCTCCATTATCACTAATCACACCTTAAATGTAGATAATTAAATATATTCGAAATTATTGTCAAGTAAGAGTTGGAAGTTTCCAGTAGAGTGCCTTACTTTCTACCCTACTGAAAAAATAAATAAGCTGAAGCTTACCTCATGGGACTTTGATATATGTTATTTTATTTGGTTGTTAGAATTGTTTAATTGTGTACTGTTTAGTATTTACAAAGAGAATTGAATATTAAGTTAAAGGAATATTCTAAAATGATTAATAACCAATATTCCTAATTTTGTCCTGAATTTTAACTATTGTGAGAATTATTTAGATCATAAATCGTATCATTTAAACTATTTTTTGAGAACACTTTAGTATATAATAAGAGTTAGGAGCATTTTACAATATCGTGTACTCATTAACATGTATATATGAATATATATATGATATGTCACATATTTATCATGATATATGCATATATTTAGATGAATAATTTAATAAATTCGCTTTTAAGGAATATACATATGGCTACATATGGAACTATAAACCAATATTTTAATTGATATAATGTGATCTGTAGAATATAATGTCAGTTAAAAGATACTTCCTTACAAAGGATGTATTAAAATTCTTATTTAACATGGCCAAGACATTTGTAGATTTTGAAGACATCTTTAATTTTTCTTGTCAAGTTCTGCTGATACTTTTATCTATGTTTAATGAAGATATTATTATCTCATCCATTAAAATTTCTCAATCTATGTTTAGGGAATATTTTTCAGTTTCTGTTCATATATATAAACACAAACTTTTAAATGGAATAATCTCTTAAATAAATTATATCAACAAAAAGGTGTTTCTTGCCTCAAAGAAAGTATATGAAATTGAATTTTGCAATTGGAGAGACCATGCACCAAATCCTTTGAGCAAGCTGCCTTATATTTTAAAGACTCCATTCTTTTCTCTTTTTTTTTCTCCTTCTGTAAAGTCAGAATTGGCACCACAGAGTTGTTAGAAGAAAATAAGATTAGTCATGGAAATGGACTAATAAAGTACCTGCCCCATAATAGCTAAATCAATATTAATGTTATCATTACCACTGTCATCATTATCCTTGTTGATAGTAGTAGCAGCTGAGTTAACTATTAGAAATACTATGATAACAGAAGTTTTGAGTAGATAACACCTTGAATTAATCCCTGTGATATAATATTTTTGTGCTCCAAGGTGAAAGCATTATGTTTTAATCCTGCTGCTAAGAATAATACTTTTCGAATAAAATAAATATGAATCTGCACAATATGAAGAAAAATAGCCATTGTATTTCCCATGTAACATAACAGTTTCTAAAATTTGACTACATTATTTTTGTATTAGTTTCTTTGCCTGTTAATTTTACTTTGCCAGTAGATTGTTATAGAAATTTTTATTGATTAAAGTATACTTTATTCTTTTAAACTTGTTTTATGTTTCAAAAAAAAAATCTGAGCAAAGATTACAGAGTTTCCATATACCTCCTCCCTCCCGATGCACACACATTTGCACACACATCTACACAGTTTCCCCTATTATCAATATCTTGAATTAGTATGGTATATTTTTTTGCACTTCATGAGCCAATATTATTATAAGTTTATCAAGGAAAATCCATAGTTTATATTAGTGTTCACTCTTAAGTTGTACATTATACAGCTTTGAAAAATGTATAATGTTATCTATCCATCCATACAGTATCATATACAATAGTGTCACTGCCCTGAAAATGCTCTGTGCTCCATCTCTCATCTCTCATACCCTCTTCACAAAGCCCCTGGAAACCTTGGACTTTTTCACTATCTTTTGTGTTAACAATAATATTATTTGAGAATCATACTATATGTAGCCTTTTTGACTAATTTCTTTCACATAGTAATATACATTTAATTTTCTTCCATGTCTTTTTGTGGTTTAATAGTTCATTTCTTTTTATCACTAAATAACATTCTGTTGTATGAATTTATCACACTTTGTTTATCCACTAACCTATTGTAAAATAATTTGGTTGCTTACAGGTTTTGGAAATTTTAAATAGAGCTGCCATGTTTCATATGTGTGTTTGATATTCACAAAACACCAGAGTGTGCTTATTTTAATGGTTGCTCTTACTTTTCACAAATATTTTAAGTGAAGTATCTTCTGTTTTTAAGCCAAACAAATTAAGTTCTGCAGAAATGAACCAGCAAAAGTGTTCTCTTATATGAAAACATAATACTGATGCCATTCTGTGCTCAAAGTTCCCTAATTTATAGACCTTTTTTCAGAACAACTATGCATTTCAACTATCTGACCAACACAGAAAGAACAAAATATTTAAATATAATTATTATAAGACATTTTAGAGAACAAGAATAATTTCACTGTATTTGCACATGTATTTGTTAGCAGACATTGATGTCATAGTATTATAATAGAAGACAGAAACCTTAAGGGGTACTGCAGGAATCTAAACTACTTAATGCATTTTACTTCTCATTGGCACACAAGTACTATAGGCTCAAAGTACAGAAACTTGTGTTTGCCTCATTAGCAAAGGACAAGGGTACAGAGGACAATATCTTACCATAAGGAAGTATCTGACATCAAATATTAGAAAAGTAATACCTATAAACTTTATATCCTAAAATAAATTGAAAATGTAGATATTTTGCAGATATACTAAGCCAAAACTCTTCCCAGCAAAATCTGAAAAATTCCTTTGCAATTCAATTGTTTACAACTTTACTTTCTCTTTTCCATGTTAAAAAAATAACTCCATAAGGTCACAGGCATGTTTTTTTTTCTGTTATCACTGAACACGTAGTGTCTCTGATACTGCTTACAAATGATAACTTCAATAGTCATGAAATGAGTAAAGAGCTGATATGGTTTGGCTGTGTCCCCACCCAAATCTTGCCTTGAGTTTTGATAATCCCATGTGTTAAGGGCTGGGACAGGTAGAGACAATTGAATCATGGGGACAGTTTCCCCCATATTGTTCTCATGGTAGTTAATAAGTCTCAGGAGAGATGATGGTTTTATAAATGGGGGTTCCCCTGTACAAGCTCTCTTGCTTGCCACCATTTAAGATGTGACATTGCCTCTCTTTTGATTTCTGCCATTATTGTGAGGCCTCCCAGTTATACGTAACTGTGAGTTAATTAAAGCTCTTTCCTTTATGTCTTTAGTAGCAGCATGAGAACAGACTAATACAAAGGTGTCCCTGGAATAGCAAATTCAGAACAATTTTCCCAGTCCTGACCAGGTAAATCCTAGAATGGTTTGATTTCTAGCCTTGGCTGAAGTTCCATTACAGCAACATAAAAGAGGAGACTCTATAGTGTTACAAATTCATGCTAAAAAACTTATAGTTTATGAATATATGTATACACACACACACACATGCACACACATATATTACATCACACGTTTGTATACAAGGGCATATATTTACAAGATGTACCTAAAGACATATATATACATGGTATAATATAAACATCTAGTACTTCATTTTTTGAAAGATGCCATTTCTGATAGATTGTAAAATGACAACAAATTAACAAAACAAAAATTCCCTTGCTTAATTATGCTATTGTGTATTGTGGATCCTCTCAAATAGAGGTGTTTTCTAGCCTTGACTCTAGGTAGTTGATTTGGCTTGTTTTGGCCATGAGGCATTATAAATGTGATGTAAATATAGACTTCAAATTGTTTGTACACTAACACATGCCTTTTTCATTGCCATTTGGAATCTTGAGCCTTCCGTGTAATACTATGGGAAGAAGCTCATATTAACCTACTTAATGAAAAAGAATTATGAAGAGCAGAAACACTTTGTCTCAGCATATCCTCTTATTCTATCAGGCTGTTAACTGATGGACATTTGAGTGAGACCATCCTAGAACGTATAGCAGCCAGGTGACCCATCATCTGGCAATAGAGGCATGAGAAAATACAGCAGAGATGGTCAAACTCTCTCGGCAGAATCACATGGCTGAGTCACAGAATTATGGGCTAAATAAAATGATTGTTACTTTAAGCCACTGCTTTGTGTGAGTTTAATATGCAGAAAAATTTTACCAATACACACTCAAATTTTACACTTTGTAAATAAAGTAGTCCCAGGTACCACTTCTTTTCAGATAGGTTAAATTAGGATGGGGTGTTGAAAAGTTAATATATTGTATGGATATAGAAGTAGGCTTAGTAATATGTGAAAGTACATTGCAGAATAATAACCATCTATGGTTTTGAATATATGTACTTAAAAATATGTCTTTCACATTCGTCATTAATAGAACAGTTTTGCAGCATCATTATAGCTCATTCGGTCGAAATTGTTTCTTAATTGAATTATTGTGTGATCTTCAATGTACCCATATGGTGTTCTTCGTGTTTGATATCATATTACTTGAGATATATACTTTTGGGGGGCCTCATTTATTCAATCTATTTTTCATGCCAAATACATTATCTTATCTTAGTTCTTGTGAAAACACTCACTTGTAAGGGCACAATATTATTGAGTTCATGGTTTTAGAACATTTTGATTACACTTAAGTATGCAAACACATACATATCCAATTTCTTATAAAATATAGATAGCATAATAGTCAAAGAAGTTGAAATTATAGACTTTCAATATCGTACAATTCCGAGACCTGACATGATGCATGTAATGATTTACAGAAAATTACATTGCACATAATTTTAACCTTTAAATAAATAAGAGCAAAGATTTCTTTTTGCTTGTATTGACATTGTGAAAAAATGATTAGAGAGATAGGTAGGATAGTATATTATTTATTCTTGGAAGAGTTTATGTTAAACATGTAATCCCCTTGTATTCTGAATTAATCATTGCAATTATATCCAGTTGGTTTAAAACGCAATTCTAAAATTCCTTCTATTTAACAGATAATTATTTTTTTCTCATTTGAAGACTGATGTGGATGTTCTTAACTGGCCTCCTGGGGTTGGTGGCCATCCCTATAGTTCTGCCGGCCATGCATAGATAGAAAAAATTACTAAAACATTAGGGAACTGTTTATAGGCCTGAGGTCCTCTTCACTTCTGTTCCCATTCCATATGATACATTACAACTGAATAGTACTACATTGAGGCTTGAGGATTTGAAAATTGCATTTTTTTCCCACAAACAGAATGAAAATATATAAACCAAGAGGACAAAAGGTTTTATCTGCCAAATGCCCCGTTCCCATTCTAATTTGAACTCTTCAAGCTCTTAAAACTTTTCTGTGTTTATTTGAGATGCTTTCTTCATTCCTTCATTTATCAATATGATAAAATTTGCATTGACTCTTTTCAATGAAACATAGGAATTGTAAGACTCACTTTATCTTATTCTTCATCTTTCTTGACTGATATTTTTATTTCATTATTTTTTCCTATTGATTATGGTTTCAACTTTGAAATTAGCACACAGAATTTTGTGTCCACGTCAATCACTTGCCAACAGAATCTCAAGCCTTTCCTGAGTACAATTTTTTAATCTCAATCTCCCCAATCTCTACCAATAACAATTTTACTTTAGCAGTACCAAAGTTTAAATTTATATTCTATTCAACCTTGAAAATTATTTTTCCTGTTCTGTGTCTTTAAAGTGACTAAATTAAAAAGCAATATAATTTTTAAATTAATTTTAGTATAAAATTATGTTTACTTATAGTCAAGTACTTTAAATTTTCTAGTTTTATTTGTATATGTTAATCATTATCAATGCATTGATATTCAAATATGAATATTCCTAGCTTCAAAGACAAATATTTTCATTTAATTGTACCTCTTCCCATTTTATCTCCCCATCATATCTTCTATTTTGCTTCTTGTTTGAACTATGACTTTTCTACACAGATGTCAGAATTCACTTGGAGTGGCTGACAAAATATTAAAGGAAATATTAGGGATAGCTATAGATTATAGTCTCAAACCTTTTGGAAGCCTGAAAGGTTTTTATTAACTTATATTTTAGAAAATTAAGTCATAAGGTGTAGATTAGGGATAATAAAAATTTCCCCAGTTAAGTCTGTTTACCCCACATTCCATGGTCCCTACTCTAATTTGTTTACTCATGTAAACTTTGTGCTGGATGGTCCTCTCAGGGGGATGTCAAAAGGGAATTACCTGTTAATGGTGTTTATTCTGGGCCCGGATCTAGAATATCATTCATAAAACCACTCTTTTAACCATGTTAATTATATGCAAGCATGTTGACTTAGAACCTCTATTATTAAATCTATACTGAATAAATGAGAGAAAAGACAAGAATTAGAGGTCTGTTAGCTGCAATCACCCTCTGAAATCAGTTGACGACCATCCCTACCCCACTCTATTCACTATATTTGTGTATGTGAATGTATTTCATGCATCTCTCACTGAGTCAAGGTCTGCAGGACAGATCTCTGCAGTTCGTGATTAATGTCTCAGGTGGTGACCCTGATGAAATCAACGTCTCACATAGATATATTTGCTAGAGTTGGTGATTACTTCTCTTCTTATGTCTTTATTTTGTGCCTTCATCAATGTTTTTTTTCCCCCTCAGCTCTCAATCATACTTAATATTTTATTCAGATTTTGTACTTTTTAGAAATTTTTCTATCAAAGCCCCTCTGTACGATTTGGAGAAGATGCCCACTAGGCTATGACATTAATTTGTCTAACTGTCTATGTCAGAGTCATTGTTTCCCATGCCACATGTCTTTTGATTCCCTTCCTCCCAGTTTTGATAGACCATAAACAAGTTTGTGGAAGGTAAGTTTTTTTTTTAATTTTTGTTTTTATTTCCATAAATTATTACGGTACAGGTGATATTTGGTTACATGAGTAAGTTCTTTAGTGGTGATTTCTGAGATTTTGGTGTACCCATCAACTGAGAACTATTCACTGCACCATATTTGTTGTCTTTTATCCCTTATCCCCTTCTACTCTTCCCTACAAGTCCCCAAATTCCAATGTATCATTTTTGTGCCTTTGCTTCCTCATAGCTTAGATCCCACATATCAGTGAGAATATATAATGTTTGGTTTTCAATTCCTGAGTTACTTCACTTAGAATAATAGTCTCCAATCTCATCTAGGTCATTGCAAAAGTTCTTAATTCATTCCTTTTTATGGATGCATACTATTCCACTACACACACACACACACACACACACACACACACACAACAAAGTTTCCTTATCCACTTACCGAGTGATGCATATTTGGGTTGGTTCCATGATTTTGCAATTGTGAATTGTGCTGCTATAAGTATGCATGTGTAAGTATCTTTTTCTAACAATGACTTCTTTTTCTCTAGATAAATACCCAGTAGTGGGTTTTCTGGATCAAATGGTAGTTCTACTTTCAGTTTTTTAAGGAATCCCTATAGTTTTCCTTAGTGGCTGCACTAGTTTGCATTCGGTGGGAGGAAAGGTTTATTTGTCCTTTAAATGTGTAAACATCCTCTATGGCCTCACAGTTGACAGACATTTTGGGTGAGAAAAGAATTTTGGACAGTGGCCTCCAGAGCTCCTTTTCTATCAGAACTTCACTAGCAAGACATTGATATCTGTACTACCTATTGTTCCCTGAGGTTAGTTTGATTCAGTAACACACCACATTGATTTTTATTGCATATTTCTAAATAAAATGGATTACCCACTCAACAATTAATTGCTTGAATAATTAGGTAATGCATTCTAATTTGTCAAATTTAGCCTAAAAAACAAAATAATAATAAAAACAAGTTTTAGCAGACTCCAAATATTTAAATGTGTATCCTGGTGAAATTCAAAGAATTGCATTCCAATATTTATAGATGTCTCCTTATTTGTGAGATAGATTACTGACCTATATGCAATAATTTATATAAACTCTTAGCAGGGTAGCATTTTATTATATGAATGATATGGCACAACAAATACAGAGGAACCACAGTATCTTTGGGGAGATATTAAAGACCATATACTTTTTTCAGAGTAATAAAATAGAGACCTCAAAAATAACACCAAACATCTACAACTATCTGATATTTGACAAAGCTGACAAAACAAGCAATGGAGAAAGGATCTGCTATTTACTAAATGATACTGGAAAACTGGCTAGCCATATGCAGAAAATGGACACTGGACCCCTTCTGTATACCTTATACAAAAATTAACTCAAGATGAATTAAATACTTAAGTGTAAAACCCACAACTATAAAAATCCTAAACGAAAACTTAGACCATACCATTCAATACATAGGCATGGGCAAAGACTTCATGACAAAAATGCCTAAAGCAATTGAAACAAAAGCCAAAATTGACAAATGGGATCTAATTAAACTAGAGTTTCTGCAAAGCAGAAAGAAACTATCATCAGAGTGAACAGGCAACCTACAGAATGAGAGAAAATTTTTCCAACCTATCCATCTGACAAAGCTCTAACATACAGAATTTACAAGAAACTTACACAAATTTATGAGAAAAAAAACAAACAACCCCATCAAAAGTGGGTGAAGGATATGAACAGACACTTCTCAAAAGAAAACATTTATGTGGCCAACAATCATATTTAAGAAAGCTCAACACCACTGATGGTTAGAGAAATGGAAATCAAAACAACAATGAGATACCATCTCATGCCAGTCAGAATGGAGATTATTAAAAAGTCAAGAAACAATAGATGCTAGCAAGGCTATGGAGAAGTAGGAATATTTTTACACTGTTGTTGGAAATGTAAATTAGTTCAACCATTGTGGAAGACTGTGGTGATTCCTTAAGGATCTACAACCAGAAATACCATTTAACTCAACAATCCCATTACTGGGTATATACTCAAAGGAATAAAAATCACTGTACTGTAAAGACATATGCACACATATGTTTATTGCAGCACTACTTACAATAGCAAAGTCCTGTAACCAATCCAAATCCCCACCCATAATAGACTGGATAAAGAAAATGTGGTACATATACACCAAGCAATACAACACAATCATAAAGAGAAATGAGATCATGTCTTTTTTAGGAACATGTATGAGGCTGGAAGCCATCCTCCTCAGCAAACTAACACAGAGGGACAGAAACCAAACACCACGTTCTCACTCATACATGGGAGTTGAACAATGAAAATGCTTGGGCACAGGGAGAAGAACAAGATACACCAGGGCCTGTTGGAGCGTGGTGGGCGAGGGGAGAGAACTTAGAGGATGGGGTCAATAGGTGCAGCAAATCACGATGGCACATGTACTCCAAGGTAACAAACATGCACACTCTGCACATGTATCCCAAAACTTAGAGTAAAATGAAAAAGAAGAAAGAAAGAAATAATGAAACAAGTGGATTTTGTCAGTAGACACATGAAATAGCATCTCTTTATCTCCTAGAGAGTGGTGTGATTTCACAGTCACAGGTGCTCATGTACACATATGCACCACACATACAACAAAAAAATCTTTTAACATTTAACTTAAAATTAGAAAATAAATGGGAAATTTTTACTTATCAGCTAGTAGTTTATAACAATTAACAAATTTAGTTCAATAAAGGTTAAATAGTATGGAAAGAATGGAGGAAATGAAGTTAAGCAAAATACTCCTTTCAGCCTCAATTAGGTTACATTCTCTCAAAGAAATAAAGAATAACAGAGTTGTATTTATAGTAGCTCTGTTATTAAACACCTCTTAACACATCAGCATGTTGTTTAAGTAGTTTGTATAATGATTTGCTTATTAGACCTATCAGCACATAACACTTCTAGAGTCAGTTAATACAAATAAGAGGTAAATCTCATGCTAATTTAACGTTAAACTCATTTTTTTCCCATCCTTTGTATGTTGAACTTTATCTCCTTCTTCATTACAGGCTCTTTGCAATTGTCAAATCCATTTAGAACTCTCCATCTTAAAAAACAAACAAATACTATGCTAAAATATATCTTTGATTTTCATCACAGAAAATATTACCAATAAAGTTTCTATATTATCTGTAAACATTTTTATGTGTGCTTCAAGGTATCCTCTTACTCTGTTGATTAGTGGATTAAATAAACTTAAAATTGAAATAAAAGCAAAACCACCAGTATTCAATAGTCTTACCATTCTCTCCGATTATATATGCCACCCAAGGGATTGCATTCTTTCTCCTAACAATAACTGTCAGAATGAGGATAATAAATTACAGATTTTACATCTGGCTCAGACATATACATAGATTTCCAAAAGAATATATGCAACTGTTTCTGGAAACTCCAAACATGCTTGTCCCACAAGCACAGCAGAGTTGGCAACTCCAAATATTACTCTTTCTTACTTTCAATGGAAAGCCCTTTACAGCACTTCATCCTCATTTACCTGAACAACGATCTCCTTCCAAAGAGAAAACAGATTATCTTTTTCAATATTCCTATTTTTTATGCATTACACAGTACATGGCACATAGAATTGTTATTAAATATATTGAATAAATTAATCTGATTTTAACATCTTCTTGGACTAAGACTTTTGCAGTTGCATATATGCATAACAAATATGCTTAAAAAGTAACTACAATATTGTAGCCCCTTCAATATTATAAGTTAAATTGTTGAATCAATTTTAAACATCAGACTAACCTTGTGACAACCACTAATAACCAATCTAAACAAAGCCAGAACACACAACAAATGCTATATAAATTAGGAAAGTAAGATAATGAAAAGATAATGTATTAAGCTTTAACATTAAGCAGATAGTTAATTACCTGAAGATGATGCCATAAATTTTAATTATAGTCATATAGGAGACTTGAAACCAAACTCTGTCTTTTGATAATCAAATTCCCACCCTGAGTCTAGCAAGCTCAATCATAATGAATGAATTGATTTAACAAGTAAATTATTACTACCAAAGAACATTGTGAGTCTTTATCTGGAATAAAGAAAAGAAATTTTTATCAGATCCTGTTAAATATGTCAGCCAGGAGAAACAGAACAATAAAATTAATAATGTGTTTCCTGATAATACAGGAGCAAGCTGAATGATGAATCAGATAGTGTAGCAGATAGTAAACCTGAAAACCATGGAATGGATAACAATAAGACTAAGGAGAGTGTCCTGAAAGGCAAACAAATGAAAAAAGTAAAATAAGAATGGACACAATGATGGTGGTTTAGGTAAAGCTGAAAGGCTTATCTTAAAGCGAAATGAAGAAATTATGAATGTTCTGTTTGCTCAAGGTGAATATGAGCTAAATTAGATAAAAATGTGAAAGAAACTTTATTACATGTTTGTAGATGCTGCATATTGTAAAGCAAATTCTGAAAGAGATATTAATGTTTTAGAGTAACAGCCTCTACAGAATCATTTGTAAGGAAATGACCCCTACAACCAACCACCATGAATACCTTATAATCAAAGGAGTATATACTAGCCTACACTTCAGCCAAAATTGTGTAACTATGAATATTGTAGCTTAATATCTATAATCAGCTTATATACTTACCTTTGGTTATTCTGACACATTACCCCTCTTTTAGAATTCTCATTTAAAGAAATCTTTTGGAGAACCCATTCTTAAGGTATTAACTGCAAAACAGACTACAGGGTTCAGCCTTATTAAGCCCACATCAATCATTACCCTCATACCATCTCAGGCACCAAATGTCTTTGAGATCATGTCATCATGCTTGGGATCAGTCAATCATAAATAAACAACAACAACAAAATATTTTGAAAAAGTTTGTAATTTTGGTAATTTCCCTCCATTCATGCCACTCTTTCCTGTCAGCTTGATTACTATAGCAGAAGCCATAATCATTTTTCTAATTTTTTTCATACTTCATACTTATACACAATTCTCACCCTGCTTTTTGGAAACCTATCTATTGTAAATACACTGACATGATTATTTAAAATTCCACTGAATATTATTTTCTACACCTAGGATTAATTGACTCCTGGTGCATAATTGAGATTTTGCTTCTCTTATAGCAATCTAGATTAAACAAAACAAAATAACCTATTCTAATAGACCCCATCTATCATGGGAGCCATGAGTAAAAATTAGATAGACCATAGACTTTGTTCTACAAACTCAATGCTGCTATATAGTTTTTTTTTTAATACTTCAACTATTCAACATAGTTTGAAAACCCATTATACTCAGTAATAACTGTCCTGTATTTTGACTATGAAGAGAACTCTTCTTTATGCCCGTGTTTTCCAATAGTATCATGTTTCTCATATTTTCACCTTTTACTATATTTATCTCTAGCCCTCTTGTTAATCATCTGAACTCTACTTTAATTAGCATTTCCTAACCTAGGGTTTGCTAAAAAATATACATTGCAGTGAAGGTTAAGGTTAAATGCTTTATTGGGAAGTGCCTATCTAGGACAAAAAGAGTGAAGAAAATGGGTGGGAGGTTAAAGAGAGAAGAATGAGAAGCAGATACAAAGCAATGCATCATCAAATTGTCTACTGCTTGAAAAGAGATATGGCCAATCCATCAGCATGGAGGTCATATCCGAGTAGGATGTACAGAAAGTCAAAGGAAGGTATAGAGAGTCATTTTTTTTCTGCATAACTTTTATCTCCTCTCCCACAATGATCAATTTTATCCTGTACAAAAATAACTTGTTTACAGTTCCAGTGGTTGTCATTTGAAACTTTTAATAGCCACCCAAGTAGCTAGCAGTTACATCCTATCCCTTCATGCTTTATTCAAGTCTGGAAGAGTTGGAAGGAGCCAGGCTTTAACTCCAGATGGTGGGACTTCTCAGGCTTACACAAAAACCTTTGCTGTGTTACCTGGTGCAGAACAAGTAGTGAAAGCTGGTAGAAATTCAAGACTGAAAAAAATCTGAGGCATTTATATGAGATTTGTCTGATACTCAGCAGTGCCTTCAATTCCCCTGTATCCCAAACTTAGAAGAATTGATCATTGGATAAATTTTCAAATCTAACTTATATATTGTATACTAAGAAAGTTGAATCATATAATTCAAAATTAGTGTGAAAAAAATTATTTGAGTTAATATTTCTGTCATATTCAGATTTTTATAGAAAATAGAAAATATAAAAAATACACTTCGCCAGCATATGTTGTGCCCTGACTTTTTAATAATCATTCTAACTGCCATGAGATTGTGTCTTATTGTGGTTTTGATTTGCATGTCTCTAATGACCAGTGATGACGAGCTGTTTAAAATATATTTATTGTCCACATTATTATCTTCTTTTGAGAAGTGTCTGTTCATATACTTTGCCCACTTTTTCGTGGAGTTGTTGTTTTCTTGTAAATTTGTTTAAGTTCTTTATAGAATCTGGATATTAGACATGTGGAAGGAGAGATTCACCTTGGAAATGTTGCCTTCCTTTCTGCTGCTCTGATTTGGGCTTTTTTTTTTCTCCTACTAGCACTTTGTTACTCCTTCTAAGCTATTCTAATTTATTTTCCTTCAATTGTAATGAATAAACTGTCATTCTCTTAGCAGTAAAAATCAGGAACCTGGAGATCATTCTTGTCTCCTGAGCATTTATCTTACCACAACCATTCTTGCTATTGAAATGTCAAAGAAAAAGCGCACCTAACACAGTTAAACAGATGAGGAAGACTTTATTCAACACTGTTGCAATAAGTGGGGAGAAATTGAACTCAACTCCTCTGAAACTAAAGGTTAAAGGGTTTTTAAGTTGTGAGGTGAGTTATGTAATACCTGGAGGATTACATAATATGTCTTTCTAATTCAGTTTTGGTATGTTATATGTTTCCAGGAATTTATCTCTTTCCTCTAGGTTTTCAAGTTTGTTAGTGTATAGTTGTTCATAGTAGTCTCAGTTAATCTTTTGTACCTTTGTGGTATCAGTTGTAATATTTCCTTTTTCATTTCTGATTTTGCTTATTTTTGGGTTGTTTCACCTCTTTTTTGGTTAGTTTATCTGGCCATTTATCAACTTTGTCTTTATTAATAAGCAACTTTTCATTTTCCTGTTCTTTTGTATTATTATTAATGGTAGTACTATTATTATTATTTTGGCCTGTATTTTGTTTATCTCTACTCTGACCTTTAATATTTCTCTTCTGCTGCTAATTTTGGGTTTGGTTTATCTTTGCTTTTCTAATTCCTTGAGGTGTATAATTTGATATTTACATTTGAAATCTTTCTACTTTTCTGATGTGGTGACTACTGCTATGAACTTCCTTTTTAGTACTGCTTTCTGTCTCAAAAACATTTTGTTATATTTTCTTTTCATTTTCATTAGTTTCAAGAATTTTGTTTTTAATTTCTATCCTAGTTTCTTTGTTGGCCTAATGAGGTTCAGCAGCACTTTTATTAATTTTTATATATTTGTATCATTTTCAAATTTCCTCTTGGTGTAAGTTCCTAATTTTACTCCATTGTGGTCTGAGTAGATACTTGATATGATTTCTACCTTTTTTAATGTGTTGAGTATTTTGGGGGTGTGTGACCTAACATAAGCTCTGTACCAGAGGATGCTCTATGTACTGATGTGATGAGTGTGTATTCTCAAGTTGTTGAATAAATTGTTGTGTAAATGTCTATTAGGTCTATTTAGTCTAGAGTACAATTTAAATGCAATATTCTTTGTTCATTTTCTGTATTGGTGATCTGCCTAATGCTGGGAGTATGGTGTTATAGTTCCCCACTAATATTTTATTGAAGTATTTATCTTTCTTTAGATCTAGTGGTATTTGCTTTGTAAATCGGGGTGCTCTAGTGTTGAGTGCATACATATTTATATTTGTTAATTCCATTGCTGCATTGATGCCTTTGTCTTTTGTTAATGGTTTTTTAAGTAAAGCTTCTTATACATGATATAAATATACCTACTCTTGCTTGCTTAGGTTTTATTTGCATGGAATATCTTTGTCTATTCCTTTTACTTTCAATCTATTTGTCTCTTTACAGGTAAAGGATGTTTCTTTTAGGAAATGTATAATTGAATCTTGTTTGGTCTTTGTTTTAATGATTCAGCCAGTCTGTATCTTTTACATTCAAGATTACTATCAATAAGTAAAGCTTTATTTGTAGGTTTTTTTTTTTTTTTTTTTTTTTTATAGATGGAGTCTTACTCTGTTGCCCAGGCTGCAGTGCAGTAGCATGATATCAGGTCACTGCAGCCTCCACCTCCCAGGTTCCAGCATTTCTCCCACCTCAGCCTCCTGAGTAGCTGGGATTACAGTCATGGGCCAACACACCCAACTAATTTTTGTATTTTTAGTAGAGATGGGGTGTCACAATGTTGGCCAGGCTCATCTTGAACTCATGACCTCAGGTGATCTACCCACCTCGGCCTCCCAAAGTGCTAGAATTGCAGGCATGAGCCACTATGCCCAGCCTATTTGTGTTTTATTGTTAATTGTTTTCTGGTTGTTTTGTGTATTCTTTATTCTTTTTATTTCCTCTTATTATTTATCATTGTGATTTGTTGGTTTTCTGTTCTGGTATCATTTGAGTCCTTTCTTTTCCTCATTTGTATGTTCACTTTACAAATGAGTTGCATAGCTTTGTGTGTTTTCATGGTGTTAAATGCCACCTATTGCTTCCAGGTTTAGGACTTCCTTGAATATATCTTGTAGGGTGAATCTAGTGGTGACAAAAGTTTCTTCAGCTATTTTTGTATGGAAAATATTTTATTTTTTCTTCATTTATGAAGAAAAATTTTCCTGGATGTTGTATCCTTGGCTAGCAGAATTTTTTCTTTAATCATTTTGAATATGTCAATTCATTATCTTTTGGCTGCCAAGGACACATTCATTGTTAATCTGTTGGGGTATATTTAGAGTTGACTAGAAGCTTTTCTCTTGCTGTTTTTAGAATTCTCTTGTGTTCGACTTTAGACCATTTCACAATAGTATACTTTTTGCATTATATTTCTTTGAGAATCTCACCATCTCCTGTATTTAGATATCTAAATTTCTTGCTAAATTTGGGAAGTTTTAAATTATTATTAGATTTTTGAAACTTATCTCTCTTTGCCTTCTGGGACATATAAGTTGTATATTTTGTTGCTGTGTGGTGTGCCATATATCATGAAGGCTTTACTCATTCTTTTATTGTTCTTTTAAATTTATTTTTGTTTGATTGGGTTATTTAAAAAGATGTGGCCTCACGTTTTGAAATTATTTCTTCTGCTTAATCTACTGTATTACTGAAGCTTTTTAATGTATTTTTTATATTATTCATGAAGTTTTCATTTCCAAAATTTTGGCTTGACTTTTTAAATAATATCTCTTTCATATTATTTTATATCTTTGGTAAATGTCACATTCATATTCTGAATAGATTTTTTTCTGAATTTTTTGTATTGTTTGGCAGAAATCTCTTGTGTTTTACTGAACTTCTGTAGAATCAACAATTTGAATAGTTTCTAAGAGTTTCATGAATTTCTTTTTAATTGAGATGTGTTAATAGGGGATTATTGTGCTGCTTTGGAGGTATCATATGTTCTTATTTGTGTTTCCTGTGTCCTTATGTTGATAACTGTGCACCTGGTATAGTAGTTGCTTCTTCCAATTTTTGATTTTGCTTTCATGAGGAGAACATTTCCCTGGAGATTTTTCTGCATTGTTGGTTGGGTAGGGCACTTTGGCTTTGCTTCTGAGTGCATGCTGTATTGTAGCCTCTGTATGGTTTCTTCAGCTATTAACAGGCTTAGTGGTTTTTGCAGTATCTACTCACTTCAAAGGCTAAGGGTGCAATTCTTAGTGGATGCTGTGGTAACGTTTTGCTGGAGACTAGGACACCAAATAGGCCAGGCCTCAGGCCCCATAGAGGCAACAGTGTGCTGAGCAGGCATGTCTTTGGGCCAAATGGTAGCCTATGTGGTGTTAGCAGGTACAATAAGGTGAACTATTGAGACTCCAGGTGGCTTTGTCAAATGACATGTCGTGGCAGCAGTGGGCTAGGTGTGTGGGCAGGTTCTTGGGCCCATTGTCAGACAGCATGGGAAAGAAAATGGCAATGGCAGTGCTGGGAGTACCCTTTGGGTCCTGAGCAATACATACTGGTTTTGGTTATGGCTGCAATGAGCAGTTAAAGCCAATCTTCAGGCCTGAAGGTGGCATATGCAGGCAAGTGTCCACTATGACAGTAGCAGCCTGCCAGCTAGTCCCAAACTCAGCCCCCAAAAGGATTATTCATGTGCCACCAATTGTATACTTGGCTGGGTAATCCTGTGTTCCCTGGACTGTGTTCGTTGCAACAGTGCTGGGACAGACAAAGTTGTGTTGGGCATGCTTGTCCCTAGGCCCCTCAGTAGTCTCTATCATCATCAGCTATGGTAGGCAAATACAAGGCAAGCCTCATGTTACTGTAGAATACTCAGATGTAAAGTGACGGCAGTCATGACACTGCCTTGCCACTAAGAAGAGTGGTGCCATCTTGAGTGGTGTCAGTCTAGGCTGACAGATGGGGAATGCACCACTTGCACATTGGTCCCAGTGGTGCTCTTGCCTCACCCGCAATGATCATAGACCATGCCTTGTTCATGGCTTAGCTTCTGGTACAGGAGCCTGGGCTTTGGTCATACCTCAGCCCTTGCTGGAGTAGCCTGTAGTCACTTGCACCTTAGGCAAAGTGCCAACAGTCCATATTTATCTTGTACCTCAGCCACAGCACCCCTGAGTTCCAGAACAGTGACCAATCTCCTGGTTATTAGGGCTCTGAAGTGGAAACTTGCTGTACCTGCTTAAGATCAGGTAACCTGTGGGACCCACAGAGACCTTCCTCGCTGCAGTAGTGCCATCACACTATCTCCTGGCAGATTCCTATGTTAGTTTCGGAGCCCACGAAGATCAAAGGGTTCTCCCATGGCTAGGACTACAGAAGTTCATGGAAAGAATATGGAACCCTGAGAGTCTCTCACTTATATTTTCCCCATGTTAAGGAGTCTATCTTGGCTTCCAGCCAACCCTGGCCAAGAAGGCTGCCTTGCTTCATTCTTCTTCCTTGCTTTAGGTATTTCCCAATACTTTTCTCTCTTGAATTTCATTGTTCTCTCTTGGGTGATCTATTTGTTTTTTGTTGTTGTTGTTGTTGTTTTGTTTGTTTGTTTTTTTAGAAAAAGAGAAAAGGAGAAAGAAAGAAACAGCAAAAGAAATTAAAAAAAAAGAATGAAAGAGAGAAAGAAAGAGGAAGAGAAAGAGGGAGAGAGAATGGAATTCTTGTTTTATTGCACAGGCTAGAATGCAGTTTAAAAATGGGTATTAAAAACCTCTTTTATGCCAATAATTGTGCTTAACAATGGAGATGGGAAGGAATAGGGGATGAAAATAACAAATAAGCAGCCAACCAATATTTTATTTAAACCTGTGAAATGCTATGCAATTGCTGGGGAGTGATTTACTTCCATATTTTAATATTGATCATACTTTTTCCTTTAAAAGAAAAATATTCCCTTTTGGAACAAATGGTGGATTGCATGCCAGTGTACATAACAGGAATTGAACCATTTTTTAAAAAAATAAGAAATTGCCTACAATTCTATACTGTAACACACAGTTGTCTTGATTTTTCAGCATTTCCTTCTGGTTCTCACCCATTAGCCTACATTTTTCTGCCTAATTGTAGTGTAGGTAGAATTTTATATTCTGTCTTTTACTCTTACCATTTTTGGATTTTCCTCATATTTCTATATGATTTCCATACTCAGATGCATCGATTTCCATCAAGTAAATGGATTACAATGTATCTAGCCATTTTTATTGTTGAAACTTAAAATATTCCTATTTTTTTCCACTGTAGCTTTTCTTATTTTTTTAAAGAATGTTTTTCTTAGGAAAAATTGCAAATGGGTAACTATCTCTAGTTAATGGAGAAAAAAGTTTTTTTTTTTTGTTGTTGTTGTTGTTGTTGTTGTTGTTGTTGTTTTGAGACAGAGTCTTGCCCTGTCGCGCAGGCTGGAGTGCGGTGGCACAATCTCGGATCACCGCAACCTCCACCTCCCAGGTTCAAGCGATTCTCCTGCCTCAGCATCCTGAGTAGCTGGGACTACAGGTGCATGTCACCACACCCGGCTAATTTTTTGTATTTTTAGTAGAGACGGTGTTTCACCATGTTAGCCAGGATGGTCTCGATCTCCTGACCTCGTGATCCATCCACCGCACCTCCCGAAGTGCTAGGATTACAGGTGTGAGTCACCATGCCTGGCCAAAAAGATGTTTTTAAGGAGAGTTTAAAAGTTGAAAAAGTAGTGAGAAAGCACTATGGAGCACAGTGAGGTTTAAGATGCTAAATAATCGATTTTTATGTTCTAGCCTTTTCAATTAAATTAAGTATGAATCACTAATGATAAAGACTATGGGGATATACCCTGGATGACGGCACACTCTGCTTTCAAGTAGCTTACATTTTAGTAGAGGAAATTGGATAAACACAAAACTAAATGCAATAAGTGTTCAAATAAACTTACAAACTATTGTAAGAACGCAAAGGGAAGGAGACTTCTTGCTTGGGGGTAGGAATGAGGATGACTTCATGGAGAAAGTAACATCTGAGCTGGTTCTTAAGGAATGCATAAGATTTGGACAGGCCAAGATGGGAGAGGAAATGCATTTCTAAAGGCATGGAGGTAGGGAACGTGCAGAACATTTGCGGATGAGCTTAGAGAGAAAAGTTAGGGCCAGATTATAGGAATGCGTTATGCCATACTAAACTGTGCTTTTTATTTTGTAATCACTGGGAAAGCAGTGAGGTTTTTGTTTTTTTGTTTTGTTTTGTTTTTGTTTGTGTTTTGAGATTTGAGTCTCATTCTGTTGCACAGGCTGGAGTGCAGTGGTGTGATCTCAGCTCACTGCAACCTCCACCTTCAAGGTTCAAGCAATTCTTCTGCCTCAGCCTCACGAGTAGCTGGGATTACAGGCACACACCATCCCGCCTGGCTAATTTTTTTTTTTTTTGTATTTTTAGTAGAAACAGGGTTTTACTATGTTGGCCAGGCTGGTTTTGAACTCCTGACCTCAGGTGATCTGCCCACCTCAGCCTCTCAGAGTCCTGGGATTACAGGCGTGAGCCACTGTGCCTGGCTGCAGTGAGCTTTTGGAAGCAAACAGTGCTTTAGCATAATCATCTCTATGTATGTCCTGGTTCTCACTGTTCCTTAGTCTTTCCCTTTTAACTGCCTCCTATAACCCAGAAAAAAATGACAGGGCTAGGCACCATAAGAAGGCGTCATGGAGCATATCAAGAGACAGAAAACATGGACCTTGCTTTCCAGGAACTGATTATCTGATGTAGAGAAAGTAAATAGAGCTAGCCCATATACTACTTTGTATTTGTTTTATAGTTCATACTATACTGAACAGTAAGAAGAATAATAGAAGTTCAGAGGAGGGAGCGATTGTTCTTAGATAAGGGATTGGGGAAGACAGGATTTTCAACCACATTTTAGACCCCTCTTATGGCACAGACATTTCCATTATGCGTAGTGATTATTTCAAGCCTTAATACTCACCTCATGCTCACTGTACCCACTCACACCCCCCTTACTTTTGGCAGATAAGCTTGTTTCCTACTCCACATAAATATTAGAGGCTAATAAGCCTGAACCCATTCCTTTCTATCATCTCTCACTTCCTTTACCTACATATTTATTTTCATTTCTTACCTCTTTTTCATGTCATCCATCACTGAAGATTTAGTATTCCTGTTTTCTGTCCAAAGTAGTATGGTATAATACTGGATTTTTAAGAAAGACCTGGATTTCAGTCTTGGCTTTGTAGCTTATTAATTGTGGGATTGGCAAAGTTCTTAATGCCTTTACCTCGGAGTCCTGCTTTTCTAGAAGGGAGGTATTCCAGCTACCTCACAAAGGCCTATATGACAGTTAAATGAGAATGTGTATACTAGGTCTAATACACAGTAGGCCTTCTTTCCTTTCTTTTCCAGAACATTGCTCTGTTATCTTCTTTTCCAGTGGTTTCTTCCCTTCAGGTTATAAAGGTGCTGGGTCACTTTATTGAAGTCTTTTTGCATTTATAGCTAAGCTTTTTGAAAATGCAGACCGTGCTAATATCTCTATATCTTTACCTCTTATTAATTCCCAAATCCATTGTGATACGACTTCTGCTATCACTGTTATGGTTGAAGTTCTCAGTGCTCAGTAACCACCTAATTGACAAATCAGTTGGACTCTGGTTAGTTCCGGTGAAAACAAGGTAATTTCTAAGGTTAACAATTTGAAGATTGAGAAAAACTAACATATCAAATATGCTAAGGAATTAAGGATGAATATTATTGAGCAGCAGTAATATCCAGTTCAAGTTTGCAGGAAATTGTAGTAAACCAGATTAGGATGGTTCTGTGATACATTCCATTAACTTTCTGAAGCCAAGGAATTGAGAAAGCAGAAGTTATTCATGGTTGGACATGATGGCAGGATAAGTGATCTGGGAGATTTAATGACAAGACTGGGGAGAAAATATATTTTTTTCTAAATGTTAGTAGAAGATAATAGAAAGCTTGTTTATATTTTCAGCTACGTGTAAGAAATAAAGGGGGCTGAGCACAGTGGCTCATGCTTGTAATCCTAGCATGTTTGGAGGCTGAAGTGAGTGGATCACCTGAGGTCAGGAGTTCAAGACCAGCCTGACGAACATGATGAAACCCCATCTCTACTGAAAATACAAAAATTAGCCAGGCATGGGGCATGTGCCTGTAATCCCAGCTTCTTGGGAGGCTGAGGCAGGAGAATTAATTGCTTGAGGGGAGGCAGAGGTCGCAGTAAGCCAAGATTGTGCCACTACACTCCAGGCTGGATAACAGAGTGAGACTCCGTTTAAAAAAAAAAAGAGAGAGAAAGAAAGAAAAGGAGGGATAAGACAAGGTTAACTGGGTATTTGAACTCTTTTCATGGTCCTGCCGTCACTTCAAATCGTGGAGTTTAGGTGTAGTTTGTTTAAGAATGTTAATCTCCCTGCATCTGCTGGGTTTTGGGTCATAAGCTTGAGTTCAGAGCTAAACAACTTGAATTCTTCTCCTGGGTGGATTTGGATTATCATGGTTTTGTTAAGTAGGCTCAAACCAGTAGGCTGGTATTACAACTAGTTTCGCATAAATATGTAAATGAATCAGGATATTGAGTCTTAATGTAAGTTTAGGATTGAACTTGATTTTACAGGATTATTTGACCTTTTGTGCCTAAGTATTAACCCAAATTCCTTATTATGAGGGTTAACAGTATAGATTCTGGAATCAAACTCCCTGGGTTTATACCTGCTTCATCACTCACTAGCTTTGCGACCCTGGACAAATCATTTGATTAGTTCCCTCATTTGTAAAATGGTGGCAGTAGGAGTGGAATCTCCTAAGGTTGTTTTAAAGATTAAAATATGTAAAGTGTTAAGAACATTGCCTGGCGTGTACTAAATACTATGTAAATGATTAGCTGTTATTATATTCTTATAAATAACTTCATTTTTAAAAACTGCTTTTAACCCTTTCATCAGATTATTGAAAGTATTATTGAGGAGAGTCAGAAAGTACTACAGCTTGAAGATGCCTCTTTGGATTCCAAAGGAAAAGAACTCTCTGATCAGGCTACTGCCAGTCCTGTTGTGGCTAGAACAGATCTGAGCAATATACCCGGACTGTTAGCCATAGATCAAGTACTACAGGAAGAATCCCAAACAGCAGGGAGTCAGAATACATTTGAAGAGACTGAATTAGAATTAAAAAAATGTTTTCCTTCTGATGAAACCTGTGAGAAACCAGTAGATGAAACCATGAAGTTAACTGAAGTAAGTTCAACTGAGCTGCTTAATGTGCCTGAAACTGAAACAGAAGTATTGAACAAGGAAGCAGTGGAAGTCAAAGGAAGTGATGTTCTAGAGCCTGTGTCCTCAGACTCCTTATCTACTAAAGATTTTGCCACTGGGGAAGAAGTGGCCCCTGCCAAACCCCCAAGACACATTACTCCAGAACCTGATATAGTGGCTAGTACAAAGAAGCCTGTTCCAGCACGCCCACCTCCTCCAACTAATTTCCCACCTCCTAGACCTCCACCTCCATCTCGACCTGCTCCACCACCAAGAAAAAAGAAAAGCGAACTGGAATTTGAGACTCTGAAAACGCCTGATCTAGATGGCAAGTATTAACTGAGAAATAACTCTGTTAGTTGGGCACAGTGGCTCACGCCTGTAATCCCAGCAATTTGGGAGGCTGAGGCAGGCAGATCGCTTGAGCTTAGTTCAAGACCAGCCTGGGCAACATGGCAAAATCCCATCTAAACAACAACAACAAAAAAAATTAGCCGATCATGGTGGCATGTGCCTGTAGTCCCAGCTACTTGGGAGACTGAGACAGGAGAATTGCTTGGTCCTGGGACGCAGAGTCTGCAGTAAGCCAAGATTATGCCATTGCACTCCAGCCTTTGTGATCAGAGTGAAACCCTGTCTCAAAAAAAAAAGAAAGAGAGAGAGAGAGAAATAACTCTTTGTGGTGAAATTTTGGAGTTGAAACTATTTACCTTTCTGCTTTTATTTCAGTTTATTAAAAAAACACTGGCAACCAAGTTATTAAAAGTATTTCTTTAGTAATAGACAAAATGTAAAAATGTTTATGGTGAAAGTTACTTTACTATAATTGAACTCTTTAGCAGACTTCAAACTTTCAAATCTACTACCATCTGAGAGAGAGTGGCATGGTGACAAAAACATGGGATTTGGAGACCTAAAGTCTGAATTCAAGTCCTTCATCTTTTTTGGTATGAGCTGTCTAGTCTTGAGGAAGTTAAATAACTTGTTTGAACCATGGTTTCCCTGAATAGGAAATGAGAGTAATCAAGCCACTTTCCTCACAGGGTTGTTATAAGAATCAAACAAAAAAGGTTATAATTATTATTATTATTATTATCATTATCATTGCAGTTCCCAAAGAGAATATTACGTCTGATTCTCTCCTAACTGCAAACATGGCTTCAGAGAGTACGGTCAAGGATTCTCAGCCTTCTCTTGATTTGGCAAGTGCCACCAGTGGAGATAAAATAGTTACTGCCCAGGTTGGTGAATTAGTGTTCTATTCCATATTGGCTTTATCAGCTCTCTCCAACTGACTGGTTTGTTGGTTGTTGAGGCTTCTGTGTTCTGCAGACCAAATATTTCTTTGTTTCCCAAATCTGGTCTCCTTACTTCTCTTGATCAGCTCTGCTGCAAACTAACTGGGTGAGCCTAGCAAGCTGTTTAGCATCTGGATCGCAGATGCTCCATCAATAACATGGAGGAAAAATCCTTCCTCGAGGGTTTGAAATGAGCTAAAATATGCCAAGTATCTAGCAGGTCATAGGTATTCAAAAAATGACAGATGCTACTATTTGTAATATTGTTGGTACTAATAAACACCAACTATAGTCTATATTTACCTGTCCTGTATTGCTCAAAATTGAAGACTTTTTAAAAATAATTTCCTTTTCCTAATCAGAAAAAAACTTTATATGCTAGGCAGTGGGCTACACAAAAGACTTGATAACATTAATTTTACCACAGCTAGATTCTGCATCTCAGAGCTACTTACTTGGTAGCTATGGTGGGCCGGGTTACCGGACTAGAACATATGACATTATAGTCTTGTTATGGCCTTAGAGCAAGGATCAGTCGTGGCCTGCATTGGTAGGGTCCTCAAGCTAAGAATGTTCTTTATGTTTTTAAAAGTCGTTTAAAATAAGAAGAATATGCAATAAAGACTGTATATGAACAAAAAAGCCTAAAATAATTACTGTCTGGCTATTTATAGAGAGAAATTTTCTGACCCCTACATTTGAGATAGCTACATACAGTCCAGATTAATAGCACTCTTAGTAGAGAAATGCTTTTTTGGTCAGGTTCATATAGAACATTTATTTGTTTTCAAGAATACTAAGACATTATTTCATGGGCAGCAATAGTTTTGGTTCCTAATGTTTTTCAGCATGCTGGGAAAAATGAAGGACTGAAATGTAGTGTTCCATTTAGATTTTCAGCAGACTCCATTATCTGACTTATGAAATTCTTTAGAACTGTGTGTGGTAATAATTGAAAATTTATAGAAATTGATTCAGTCTAATTTCTGTTTATAAAATTATATTTCCAGGAAAATGGAAAAGCACCTGATGGGCAGATGATAGCAGGTGAAGTGATGGGTCCTCAGAGACCTAGATCCAACTCTGGGAGAGAGCTTACTGATGAGGTAGAAATAGATTTTTTTTGTTCTTAAAACATAAAGTACAAAAGACATAATGGGAAGATGAAAATGTTCTGGAGATGGATGATAATAATGATTACATAACAATGTGAATGTATTTAATGACCCAGAACTATACACTTAAAAATTGTTAAAATGGTAAACTTTATGTTATTGTGTAGTTTATTACAATTTAAAAATGTTTTAAGTTTATTGCTGTTAGGCAAAAAAAAAATACAGAAGAAAAAATGAAAATTGAAGATTGTCTTTGTTTTGTTGATATGTTGGATATTGCATCTCTGACTTAAACTTGCCCTTTTTCTTACATAGTGGAATAAATATATTAAAAGCAAGGTTCGTATTTTATAGAAAGTGAGCTTTAAAAGAACTTGATATTGAGGCCAGGTGCAGTGGCTCACTCCTGTAATCCCAACACTTTGGGAGGCTGAGGTGGGCAGGTCACTTGAGGTCAGGAGTTCGAGACCAGCCTGGCCAACATGACGAAACCCTGTCTCTACTAAAAATACAAAAATAAGACAGGCATGGTGGCATGTGCCTATAATCCCAGTTACTCAGAGGCTAAGGCAGGAGAATCACTTGAACGCACATGGCAGAGGTTGCAGTGAGCCGAGATTGTGCCACTGTACTCCAGCCTGGGTGACAGAGTGAGATTCTGTCTCAAGAAAAAAAAATTGTTTAAATAATAATAATAAAAGAACTTGATATTATAAATACATGCTATACCAACATAATTTTTTAATTATTTTATACCATTAAAATTTAGTATGCACCTATTAGCCAACTTATTCAGAATTAAATTTTACTACAAAATTTTAGTTTATGTTTCTTTAAAGCAATACATTTTTTTAAATATTGCACTTTAGAAAACAGTTTGGCAGTTCCTCAAAATGTTAAACATAGTATTACCATGACCCAGCAACTCCATTCTTTTGTATATACCAATGAGAAATGGAAACATATGTTCACACAGAAAATGTACACAAATATTCATGACATCATTATTCATAACATCCAAAAAGTGGAAATAACCCAAATGTCCATCACTAATTAATGGATAAATAAAATGTAGTATATTCATACAATGTTATATATTTCAGCAATTAAAAGGAATGAAGAAATAAAGTACTGGTACATGCTACAGCATTGATAAACCTTGGAAACGTCATGCTAAGTTAAAGAAACCAGATGTAAATTAAAGGCCGTATGATTTAATTTATATGAAATGTCCCGAATAGGCAAATCTATAGAGACAAAAAGTAGGTTAGTATTTTCCAGGGGCTAGGAGGAAAGGGAAATGAGGTGTGACTGCTAATGGGTAGGGAGTTTCCCTTTGGGGTGCAGAAAATGGTCTGACTTAGTGGTGATGGTTGTACAACTCTGTGAATATACTAAAAACCATTGAATTATATGCTTTAAATGAGTGCATTTTGTGGTATGTGAATTATATCTCAATAAAAATCTTAGAATTTATTGTGTGCAGTATTGAATGTGTCTAAAAAGCCTTTAGCTTACATTTTGGGGGATTCTGTAGACTCAAATAGATAATTAAATTATAGGTCATCTTGGTGTTTTTTTTTTTTTTTTTTAACTTCAGGAAATTTTAGCCAGTGTAATGATTAAGAACCTGGATACTGGAGAAGAAATACCTTTGAGTCTTGCAGAAGAGAAACTACCAACAGGTATTAATCCTCTCACTCTACACATCATGAGAAGGACAAAAGAATATGTGAGGTATGGCCTAATGTTGTTATTTGTCATTTGTCATTTATGGTATTTTGGAGTCATTAAGATTTCTCTGTTAATGAGCTATACAATCCCTAACTTGGTTTCATTCACCCTTTTTTTAAATTCTGGAATTAAAATAGAGTTAGCTAATATATGTATTCTTTAACTTGACTCTTCATTATGACTGTACAGTTACTTGGGGGAAATAGTATAAATATTAAATCCCATAGCACTTAGTTTCTTTTTTTTAATGATTTATATTATACTTGAGACAATAAAAAACAGTGAGGCAGCCAGGTGTGGTAGTTCACACCTGTAATCTCAGCACTTTGGGAGGCTGAGGCAGGAGGATAACTTGAGTTCAGGAGTTAGAGAGGAGCCTAGGCAACATAGTGAGACCTCATATCTCCAAAAAAAAAAAAAAAAAAAATCATGACAGCAACAACAACAAAAAACATTGAGGCTAAAAAGCTGTGTAGAATGAACACTTAGTCTTCTGAAATCTTGCTTTAAGGATCATAAATTGTATAAATATTTGTACTGTTTTTGTGGGATCAGAAAATGACTTTAAGATGAAATGAATGACTTTACTATGAGATGTATGTCAACCTAAGGAATCATTTCTGTAAAAGCAGGAGCTATTTTATTGTATTGTAATGCATGTTGTACCTACTGAGTAGCAAAGAAGATACCCTCAAGTTACTTTGTTATTTCTCTACAGCACATTTTGCCAAGCAAAAATCTTTGTTTGTAGGTTTTTCACAAGTTTCTAAATTGCATTCATTTATATGTTGTACATTGTACCTTGCTTAAAGATTATGTTCTTCAATTTCTGAAGCCTTTCAGTTCTCAAGGTCCATATTTAAATTAAAATTATATAGGCCAGGCACGGTGGCTTACGCCTGTAATCCTAGCACTTTGGGAGGCCAAGGAGGTTGGATTGCCTGAGCTCAGGAGTTCGAGACCAACACAGGAAACCCTGTCTCTACTAAAATATAAAAATTTAGCCCAGCCTGGCAGCATGCACTTGTAGTCCCAGCTTCTCGGGAGACTGAGCAGAAGAATTGTTTGAACCCAGGAGGCGGAGGTTGCAGTGAGCCAAGATCACGCCACTGCACTCCAGCCTGGGCAACAGAGCGAGACTCCGTCTCAGGAAAAAAAAAAGAAAAAAAAAGAAGTGTAGAAGAAATGATTTCTTTTAAAACAACTTCCCCTTCTTACAGTAATGATGCGGCACAGTCAGATGATGAAGAGAAGTTACAGTCTCAGCCAACAGATACTGATGGTGGAAGGTTAAAACAGAAAACGTGAGTTACAGTACATCCCTTTCCTTCATTTCAACTTTTTATTTTTAAAAAATGAGAACTACCATACTATTTTAAATCGTGCTCCATATGGTTTTTATGTCTACCCACCACCAATCCTCCCTGCCCCTCGCTGATGGATTATGAAGTTGTATTAATTAGTTTTAAAACATCTGGGCTGGGCGCGGTGGCTCACACCTGTAATCTCAGCACTTTGGGAGGCCAAGGCAGACAGATCACCTGAGATCAGGAGTTCAAGACCAGCCTGGCCAACATGGTGAAACCCCATCTTTACTAAAAATATAAAAATTATCTGGGCATGGTGATGGGTGCCTATAATCCCAGCTACTCAGGAGGCTGAGGCAGGAGAATCACTTGAACCTGGGAGGTGGATTTCACTGCACTCCAGCCTGGGCGGCAGAGCAAGACTCCGCCTCAAAAAAAAAATGTAATAATAATAGAGCATCTGACATGCAGAAAATGACCAATAAGTGTTGCACCATACCTATGTTGTTTTTCTGCTGATAGGTAGGTACCAGAAGTGTTAGTAGAAGAACATGATTGTACTTAAGGTTGTCTTTTCCCTTTCTCTTTATCTCTGCAATGCTGTTTGTCTTTCTAAACCCAATTATCATGAGATTCTTCCTGACTACTTAAGTCCATAGCAACTTTCTTTCTTTTCTCAATTTTGACAATACCTGTAGTCCATAACTTACTTTTTTCCTTTATCATATATTATCTTAAACTGTTTTCAGACAAATACACATTAAACAGTCAAAGCGTATATTTCAAAAGGATTGTGATTATGCCATCCTTCTTCTCCTACAAACTTCTAGATCAATGATGGGCCTATATATTTTGTTTGATTATACACAAGTCACTCAATTGTAATAATAAAGTCTAAGGTTCAAAGTAAATTCTCTACTTGAGTCTTATCTATTCCTAGTGTGTATCAAAGAAAGCATTGAGAATTTTTAGGAAAGATGTACCTAAAATGTAGGCATATGATAGTACCTCAGATATTTGGAACTTGGCCATCTAGTAGTTGCAGTTATTGGGAACCTGAGAATTAGGAATTACTACAATTACTCAGAGACAGGTAAACATCCAGGAGAGATGTCACATAGTCCATGCACTAAAACTCATTATTTTTCTATTTTCTAAATAAGCAATATTTTGCTTATTTCAGTTTTTGAAAACTCTGGTCATCTAGTGTCTGAGCTCACTGCAAAATAGAAGCAGTAAACTGTAGCCGGGCACAGTGGCTCACACCTGTAATCCCAGCACTTTGGGAGGCCGAGGTGGGCAGATCACCTGAGGTCGGGAGTTCAAGACCAGCCTGACCAACATGGAGAAACCCGTCTCTACTAAAAAAAAAAAAAATACAAAAAAAAAAAAAAGCAGCAGCAAACTGTGACAACATGTAAGTTGACACATAAGAATGTCAGGTAATGAGAAAAATGATAAAAGAACTCATAATATAGCCAGGCACAGTGGCTCATGCCTATAATCCCAGCATTTTGGGAGGCCAAGATAGGAGGATCACTTGAGCCTAGGAGTTTGAGAGCAGCCTAAGCAACATAGACTCACTCTTTACAAAAAATTTTTTTAAATTAGGGAGGTATGGTGGCACATACTTGTGGTCTCAGCTACTCAGGAGGCTGAGATGGAAGAATTGCTTGAGCCTGGGAGGGATCGAGGCTGCAGTAAGCCATGATCTCACCTTGGACTCCAGCCTGGGTGACCAAGCCAGACCTTGTCAAAAAGAAAGAAAGAGGAGAGAGAGAAGGGAGGGAGGGAAAAAGAAAAGAAAAAACTCATAAGGAAAGAAGGAAGGAAAAAGAGAAGAAAGAATTCATAATATAGCACAATCAAAGAACGAGAAAGGAAGGAAGGATAAAGAAAAGAAAGAAAGAACTCAGCACAATCAAAGGAAGGATGGAAAAGAAAGAACTCATAAGGAAAGAAGGAAAAAGAAAAGAAAGAACTCATAGCACAACCAAAGGAAGGAAGGAAAAGAAAGAACTCATAAGGAAGGAAGGAAAAAGAAAAGAAAGAACTCATAATATAGCACAATCATTTTGTACCACAGTGCTTTTCAACCTTTTCTCATGCCATGACACAGAGAACATAGTAGTATTGTCACTGAATGCTGGAGTAAGCTGATAAGGCAACTGATGGCCAGAGTAGTTTGACCCAGGCTTCCCTGGGTCCTGCCCTGTTGCCTTGAAGGCTGAGTGGGGAACCAGTACAATAGTATAGCCCACCTGCAATGCATTAGAAAGGCTCTGAATGTATTAACCAACCAAAAAGATGGTAACAATGATCTTACTCATCAAAGAATGAAATTTAAAGAACATTAAGTGCCATTTAAGAAGGCATAAAAGTAGGTATTTTAGAACTATTCTCATCTGAAATGATTAAAATGTCTGTTTTCTTGGCTTCTAAAGTGGCAGTAAACCTATAATTATCCAGAAAATACAGTTTCAGTTATAGGTAGCAAAGACCTTATAATGGTTTTAAAAATGGTTTCTTTATCATCTATGTTTCCTGGTTATCAAAAGAAACACAAAAATATGTAAAATAGAAAATGAAAGTTTCTCATAACCTCAGCCCCAGAAGTCAGTTTTAATAGCATGGTGTATTCTCCACAGAATTTTTTTCTCACAAAAGCAGGGCTACTCTATGTCTATAGTTTGTCAACTTTCTTTTTTTTTTTTTTAGAAAATCAAATATATTATGGACATCTTTTTATATTAGCACCAATAATATATATATTGCAGTCTTTCTGTGAGGCAGACATGGGAGTTAAGTGCTTGGGATATAACAGTTAAGAAGACATTCAGGACGGGTGCAGTGGTTCATGCCTATTATCTTAGCTCTTTGGGTGGCCGAGGCGGGCAGATCGTTTGAGTCCAGGTGTTCAAGACCAGTAACATGGCAAGACCCTATCTCTCAGAAACATACAAAAATTAGCTGGGCATGGTGGTGTGCACCTCTAGTCCCAGCTACTTAGGAGGCAGAGGCAGGTGGGTCCATTGAACCTGGGTGGTCAAGGCTGAAGTGAGCCGAAATCATGCCACTGCACTCCAACCTGGGCAAGAGAGCAAGACCCTGTCTCAATTAAAAAAAAAAAAAAAGACATTCATCGTTTCCGCCTTCATAGAACTTCCAGTTAAATGGGAGAAATAGGCATTAAATGCATAAATCTAGCTACAGATAAATCTAGTTACATTTGTAGTGATTGCTATAAAAGAAAAGTTTCAGGTGCTGTGGAAGTATTACAGTAGTCCCCTCTTATCCACGGGGTATACATTCCAAGATCCCCAGTGGATGCCTGAAATCACGGATAGTACCAGACTCTGTATCTACTGTCTTTCTTTGATCTGATAACCAAGAAGGCTACTGAGTGACTAACGAATAGATATCATAAACAGCGTGGAAACACTGGACACAGGGATGATTCACATCCCAGGTAGGATGGAGCAGGATGGTGTGATATTTCATCATGCTTCTCAGAATGGCATGCAATTTAAAACTTATGAATTGTTTTATTTCTGAGATGTTCCATTTAATATTTTTGGACCATGGTTGACTGGGGTAACTGAAACCATGTAAAGTGAAACTTTGGATAAAGGGGGACAATATAAAAAAAAAAACTCAGTCTAAAGTCAAAAAGGCTGTTTTGAGAGAGAGTTGTTTGATCTGAGACCTAAAAAGTGAGTGGGAATTAGTCAAGGGAGAGGCATTCCAGGCAGAAATAACCACACATGCAAAGCCTCTGAGGTTGCTATAAGAGCTTGGCACATTTAAAAAGCTGAGGTTTGTTTCAGTCATTTTATTGTATTTCATACCAGCACTTATTTATCTATTCCTCTATTGACAAAAATTTAGTTTATTTCCAGTTCTTAACTATTTTAAACAGTGTTACATTGAACATCTTTGTATATATAACTTAACAACTTTTAAAAATACTATCCCTCATAAGCTCCCATGAATCAGTTAAAATTTACTTCTTATTCATATTTCCTTTGCTTTTAAATATCATCATGTACTGTGCTTTGCTTTTTATAATCTTAATATATGAAATCTGAGACTTAGCTAATTGAAAAAGCGATAAATAAGTCCTATTTATGGAAGCTTAAGATGCATACTTGCATTACCTTGTGTTTGGGAATACCTGCCAGGAAAGCTCAGCCTTGGGTAGCATTACATGCAACTACCCAAACTGAAAGAGAAGGGACAAGGGACCATCTTCAGCTACCAGAGCATCTATTTTGTAAGTAAATATCTCTTTGTCCTTTCTTTCTATTGGTAAAATGTGTTTTTAAGGACAGCTCTCTAAAGCAGTCTTCTCAAAGCAGTTCTCACCATAGATTCATGGCTTCACCCCCAGGCTCTCTAAATTGTATTATCTGGGGATGGATCCCAGGTATCTACACTTTAAACACTCCTCTCCCCTCACTACCTCTGCCAATCAATTTTTATTTGCCATTGAAAACCAAAGCTCTAGAATATATGAATATTGTAAATTGGGAGAAAGGGCATATGTTTCCTTTGCCATATTGACTTAAATATGTTTATTCCATAGAATAAGGGATTTGGAACTCAAACACCTATTATTTATGTTAAAAAAAAAAAAAAAGGTTATTTCAAAATAGACTTTATCAGTCACACTTGATACATTTATTTGCAAATTGTTGAATTTTACAGTTAACTGAGTTGATACCTTTTTCATTTTTGTTAAGGACTCAACTAAAGAAGTTTCTTGGAAAATCAGTAAAGAGAGCAAAGCACCTTGCTGAGGAATATGGTGAACGTGCTATAAATAAAGTTAAAAGTGTTAGAGATGAAGGTGAGTTAAAACAGAACATTTCAACTGAATATTCAATTAATTTGTAATCATCTAAATTTAGCTTGTAGTTTATAAGAAGCACTCTATTTTATTTAAAATAATAAACCTTTATAGCTGACATCTATTTCAATAAATAAGATATTCTAGCTCTTCATTTTATGAGTTTGAAGAAAGATGAATTTATGCATATTTTGTGACTTTGACAGTCTGAAAGAGTTGAGTGTTCAATAATCAGTTATAAATTAGTTTTTTAAAGCTATTTGGTTTCGGTTTTGGTTTTTTGTTTTTGTTTTTGTTTTTGTTTTGAGACAGAGTCTCGCTCTGTTGCCCAGGCTGGAGTGCAATGACATGATCTTGGCTCACTGCAACCTCTGCCTCCTGGGTTCAAGAGATTCTCCTGCCTCAGCTTCCCAAGTAGCTGGGATTACAGGCACACACCACCATACCTAGTTAATTTTTCTATTTTTTGTAGAGACAGGATTTCGCCTGGCTGATCTCAAACTCCTGACCTCAGGTGATCCGCCCATCTGAGCCTCTCAAAGTGCTAGGATTACAGGCATGAGCCACCACGCTAGGCCAAGGCTATTTGGTTTTTGTTTTTGTTTTGGGATGGAGTCTCACTCTGTCACCCAGGCTGGAGTGCAGTGGCATGATCTCGGCTCACTGCAACCTCCACCTCCCAGTTTCAAGTGATTCTTCTGCCTCAGGCTCTGGAGTAGCAGGGATTAGAGGCATCTGCCACCATGCCTGGCTAGTTTTTGTGTTTTTAATAGAGATAGGATTTCACCATGTTGCCCAAGATGGTTTCGAATTCATGACCTCAGGTGATCTGCCCACCTCAGCCTCCCAAAGTCCTGGGATTACAGGCGTGAGCCACTGTGCCCAGCCAGTTAGCTATTTGGTTTTTACAAATACAGTCAGTCCTCCATATCCATGGGTTCCACATGGAGGGATTCAAACAACTGCAGATAGAAAAATATTCAGGATAAAAAACATAAAAAATAACAATACAACAATAAAACATAATACAAAAAATAATAAAACAACTATTTATATCACATTTACACTGCAATAGGTATTATAAGTAATCTAGAGATTATTTAAAGTATACGGGGCCAGGCATGGTGACTCATGCCTATAATTCCAGTACTTTGAGAGGCCGAGGCAGGGGAACCGCTTGAGGCCAGGAGTTCAAGACTAGCCTGGTCAAACATAGCGAGACCCTGTCTCTAGTAAAAAATAAAAATTAGCTGGGTGTAGTGACATATGCCTATAGTCCCAGCTACTCAGAAGGCTGAGGAGCAGGATTGCTTGAGCCCAAGGGTTCAGGGATACAGTGAGCTATGATTGCACCACTGCACTCTAGCATGAGACCCTGTCTTTAAAAAAAGAAAGTACATGAAAGGATGTGCATAGGTCATATGCAAATACCGTGCCATTTTATGTTAGGGACTTGAGCATTTGTAGATTTTGGTACCCATAGCAGGTCCTGCTGTGGACACTAGGGAATTTGTATATTTTCAAAATTAGGTAGGGCTGGGTATGGTGGCTCATGCCTGTAATCCCAACACTTTGGAAGGCTAAGGCAGAAGGATCACTTAAGCCCTGGAGTTGAAGACCAGCTTGGGCTACATAGTGAGACCCCCATCTGCATAAAAATAAATAAATAAATAAATAAATAAATAATTTTTTAAAAATTAGGTAAATTTTCAAAATTTGCACATATGTTAACCTCCTATGCCTTTGTCATTATTGTGTTCGTTTGTTTAATAAAACATATATAGTACTTATTAAGTGCTTGGGACTGTACCAGGCACTTTTACCTGTATTCATTTAATCTCATAAAAGTCCTATGAGGTAAGTACCATCATAATCCCCATTTGATAGATAAGAAAACTAAGAGAAATCAAAAGTTGAGTAACTTGCCTGTGGTCACACAGATAATAAATGACAGAGCTGGATTTCAACCTGGCAGCCTAGTATTAGACTCTGTGTTTTTAACCAGTATGTTATATAATAAATAAATTTTGCTCTTCCATTTTATGAATTTTCTTGGTAAGCAAGAAATATGAAAATATGATAGTAGCAGTATCTATATTAGCTAGTAGTGATTTCTGTTGCTTTTCTGTTCAGTGTTTCATACTGATCAAGATGATCCTTCATCAAGTGATGATGAAGGAATGCCATACACAAGACCAGTTAAATTCAAAGCAGCACACGGTTTCAAAGGACCTTATGATTTTGATCAGATCAAAGTGGTGCAAGATCTTAGTGGTGAACATATGGTAAGCAACTTTTTCATTTTTTAGGATTGATACTGTCTTTGTTAAGAGAAATACTTCGGCTTCTACAAAACTGATCTCCTTCTACATATGTAACTTTGCTAGCCTGACTCAAGAATAGTGAATTAATGCTAACATGATTTAGTGAATAGGTAATGCAGAGTCTGTCTCTAATTTATTCCCCTAGAAGTGACTTATCGGGCCGGGTATGGTGGCTCACGCCTGTAATCCCAACACTTTGGGAGGCCAAGACAGGCAGATCACTTGAGGTCAGGAGTTTGAGACCAGCTTGGCCAACGTGGTAAAACCCCGTCTCTACTAAAAATACAAAAATTAGCCAGACATGGTGGCCGTGCCTATAATCCCAGCTACTTGGGAAGCTGAGGCAGGAGAACTGCTTTAACCTGGGAGGTGGAGGTTGCGGTGAGCCAAGATCATGCCACTGCACTCCAGCCTGGGCTAAAGAGTAAGACTCCATCTCAAAAAAAAAAAAAAAAAAAAGGTGTTATTGTCAGACTCTCAGCCTGTATCACTAAGAAGGCTATGCAAAGGCACCAGACTTTAAAGCAGTTAAATTAGAGGGTGGTCTGTAACTTCAGAAAAAATGTTTAAAATGTTCCCAACCATATTTTTAAAAATTTATAAAATATTTCAGAAGCTCAATATATGTCATAAAATGAGATATTCAGCTAAAACAAGGAGAGAGGTAGAAGTTCAAGTTCTCTTTTAGAGTTCAGATGTACCGATGTAGATGAAGTGCACAAACCATATTGCAGTTAACCCCTGAAAATGCTAGGAACACAAGGAAGGCAGTGATAAAAATAAGAACTGAATAAATAATACTGTGCCCTTGATTAGGGAATCTATTTACATTTTAAGTCTAAAAGTTGGCTTAACTGAAAGGAAACAACCATAAATATATTGCATGGCAACCAAATTCGAATTTAAATGTTGATACAATCTACAGATAAAATGTTTGAGTTGATTCTATTATTTTCCTTAAGGAAATTGGTGAATTTCTTAGTACTATATTGACTCCTTATTTCCTGTTTTTAAATAAAATCTCATTTATAGCAGGCAATAAATGACTCATTTTTTAATACACTTGAATTTTGCAGAAGTAAATGGTTATTTCAATAAATGGGCTGTTGCATAATTTTTTGGTACACCTGGATATGTATATAATAGTGTTTGTTGTAATAAGATTTGTTCTTTCCAATTTAAGGGGTTCATGTTCTTTCCCCCTGCTCCTCTACCCCCACCACACACACATACTTTCCTACTGTTTTCAGTATCTAGAGATTCTGGCCATATACTATGAAACCTTGTTTATAGAGAGAGAAGTAGGATGAGACCACACCATTGTAATACTACTACCTTTTTTTTCTTTTTGAGGTAAGGTCTCGCTCTGTCACCCAGGCTGGAGTGCAGGGGCAGGATCTTGGCTCACTGCAGCCTCCGCCTCCGGGGCTCAAGCAGTCTTCCCACCTCAGCCTCCTGAGTAGTTGGGACCATAGGTGCGCATCACCAAGCCTGGCTAATTTTTTGTATTTTTTGTGGAGATG
This sequence comes from Cheracebus regulus, assembly GCA_963574635.1. Lineage (NCBI taxonomy): Eukaryota > Metazoa > Chordata > Mammalia > Primates > Pitheciidae > Cheracebus > Cheracebus regulus. The sequence continues at coordinate 5,491 of CAUYQU010013541.1, read as the reverse complement.
GGGTTTCGCCATGTTGCCCAGGCTAGTCTTGGTCTCCTGAGCTCAAATGATCTGCCTGCCTAGACCTCCCAAAGTACTGGGTGGGATTACAGGCATGTGCCACCACCCACAGCCCATTGCAATACTGTAATACTTCTAAGTGCCTGATGCTGTGAGGGTCACTGCCAAGGTGGGCTTTAGTCTTCCTCAGTCCTGCTCAGTTGTTAGTGCTATGCTGAGGGCTCTGCCACCCGTCTTTACGTTCAGCTAGGGCACTGAGATCCCCAACTAGGATTTGTGCTTTTCCAGTTAAGATTTCTGACCACTTTGGAACTCCCATTTTCATGAATATACGGACAAGGTTTGAGTTCTTGAAATTGTTAGTTTAGATTATGGAACACTACAACTATCTTATTCTGCCTTTCTTCTGAAAGTCTCCTTTTGTGGTATTATAGCACCATTGAACCAAAAGCCTTAAGTACCTGTTAGCAATGTGAGCATTATCTTAGTATGTATAATTTGGCATAATTTTAAACTTTGGCTGTAAAGTAATGGCTTTATTTTATTTTATTTATTTATTTATATTTTAGATGGAGTTTTGTTCTTGTTGCCCAGGCTGTAGTTTAATGGCATGGTGTCAGCTCACTGCAACCTCCATCTCCTGGGTTCAAGCGATCCTCCTGCCTCAGCCTCCCAAGTAGCTGGGATTACAGGCACCTGCCACCATGCCCAGCTAATTTTTGTATTTTTGGTAGAGATGGGGTTTCATCATGTTGGCCAGGATGGTCTCAAACCCCTGACCTCAGATAATCTGCCTGCCTCAACCTCCCAAAATGCTGGGATTACAGACATGAGCCACTGCGCCCAGCCAAAAGTAATGTCTCTAAAGTTGTAAAGTATTAACTTTGACCTTCTTTTGTTTTCATAGGGAGCTGTTTGGACCATGAAGTTTTCTCACTGTGGCCGATTACTTGCCTCAGCTGGACAAGACAATGTAGTGAGAATATGGGCCTTAAAAAATGCTTTTGACTATTTCAACAATATGCGAATGAAATACAATACTGAAGGTATTTTTCATGTATTTAAAAATTTACAGAAATCTGAAATTTTTACATTTTAGGTATACTAATGCCCTACTTTTCTAGCAGTCATTTGCAGCAACCACTACTTATCATAATAGCCAAAAACTGGAAAGTAAGACAGACATCAACAGCAAAAATCTCTAAACCCAATGAAAAGAGTTGCCACAAAGCTTTTGATTTATCCCTTTTCAGGTGTAGTAAGTAGTTAATTTCATCAACTATTGAGAACATGTTATTTGGTTTCCTAGGTTAAAATAGAATTGCTAATTAAACTAGAAAAAGAATGAAAATCATGTATACATCCAGTAAGTAAAAATGATTAAGGAAAGAGTCATGGAAAATAAATGTGACTTGTCAGTCTATCAAGGGATATATGAAAAAATGTTGAAAAGAGAAGGCTCAGAGCATTCTGTATGTACACACCGATTACAGCTATGTACAGATATTTTTGTATCATGATGTTATCGGGAAAGTATGTGGAATTGATGTAAATTTGGGCTTTAAGTTATGGGATTCTTTTCTAATAACTATTTAACCATGTAATAAGTTTTTCCCACACCCTCCCCACTGTTAAGTAAGGCTGCAAACAAGAAGTAAGGCATAGGAGAAAGGAGAAAAAAGGTGGCCTTGGGTGAGAGTATATAGTCAAAGCACCAATTTGAGGAGCATAGAAGTCTAGGGAGATTCACTAAACTGGCAAGCTAGGCCTCATATACTTGAGTAAACCTGGTGAGTATTGCTTGCATTATGTTGCAATACTTAGTTGAAGATGATGGTGATTTGACAAGAAGTTAAACTACATTTACTATATGGTGAATTTTTCTAGTCCTAGCTGTTTGTCATTTCTTTTACTGCCCTGACAGGAGCAAAAAGACTATTTTCAGTGGCCCTTGAGACTAAACCTAGCCCTGACCCTCTCTACCCCTTTATTGTTCCTCTTGCTACTTGTTATGATTAGTAAGAATGTGTCCTATTTGAATACTGAGAATTTGGTGGTATTTTGTTTATTAAATTAGGGAAATGGTTAAGCCATTTTATGAAGTTTTCGTGTAAAAATGATTGAAACAAATTATTTTGGTTCTTACAGGATTATGCCTCCTTGTTAGTATTTTTCAAGAATACTATGTTCTCTATTAGACATTGCTGTATCATTACTTTTGAATGCTGTATGTTGGTGGGTCTTTGTGTGTACATACATGCCTTTTTGATATGTTGGTTTTAGGACGTGTGTCTCCATCACCCTCACAGGAAAGTCTAAGTTCATCAAAATCGGATACAGATACAGGGGTATGTTTATTGTTTTATGGTTACTATGTTAAATGGTATGATTTAATTTGTTTACCGTAAAGTATTTTTGTGTATCAGAAATTATAGTTCATAAAGACACTTTATTAAAATTAAGATGTATCACTAGAAACGAGTTTCTTCAATTAGAATAAATTGGCAAATGAAAATTTTTATGTTTAAACATTGCTGGACAGTAAGTGATATTCCTCAGGGTACTATACCACTAATGGAAACTTAAATAATATAACCCCCCTCCCTCAAATCCATGTTAGATACTTGTAAAATAAGGATAATAGATACCCAAATAAGAGGTAATTAAGGAAAGAAAAAAGATATTTAAGTATTTTAATTTTCTAATCTTCTTGGTTTAATAAATACTTTATCACAGTTTCAGGTAAGGTAACAATGATTTTCATTTGGTTTTAGAGCTGGAAAGTTAAATAAAACCAATTTTAAACCTAACAAGCAGAATACACAATATTATGCTAAGTTGTCACCTGTGCCACTTGTGTATTACATTAGGTAGGGTGTATTACATTTTAAACAAGAGAATCTAAAATATCTACCTGCTTAACAGTATTTTCCTGATATTTCATTGGCTCCAGTATTTGACACTAACTTTGCCCCTTCTCCTGGCTTTCCATGGTTCTCTTTTCCCTTGTTCTCTTATACTCCCACTGTTTCTTCTTCCGCCTCCTTACATTTACTGTTTCTCAGGGTCTGTTCTTGGCCATTCTCAATAGACATATTTATGTGCTTCTTCTAGTCCTAAACTGGCTTTAGATCTGTAATTCTTTGTTTACTTTCAGTAACTTTATGATTTTTAAACCAGAATATTATTGTGCTTGCTGCCTTTTTACACAGCAGTATATAGGATCTCTCCACCTACATATAATTCAAGCATATCAACTGATAGGTCCAAAACTAAACTCCTTCAACATATGTTTTTTGAGTGCCTGATTTATGTGGCAGACACTGCTACAGGCTGTAAAATCAGAGACATATTCTCTGTTCTCAGGGATCTTGTGGACTGGTGAAATGGGTAAACTCACAATTACAATATTAGGTGGTGCTATTCTACAGAAGGTACTACACAAGAATAAGTTAGCCTTATAAATCACAGTGTCAGGAATAGTTTCCTGGAAGTTTGTTATTTAAGCTAGGACTTAGCTATATGAGAGAAGAAAGGAAGGAGCATATCAGACACAGAGAATACCAAGTGCAAAGGTATGGAGAATAAAGTAGCATGGTATGTTAAAGGTATTACAAGGAATTACACATAACTGGAAAGGGTGCATGTGTGAGATTGGTGGGATAGGTAGGCAGGAGTGGGGTTTAAAATGGCTTTTTGTGTTAAACCAAGACATTGGAACTTTATCCTGCAAACTACTGGGAGCAGGGCGGGGCTTTGAAGGATTTCACTCAGAGATGTAATTACCATGTTCAGATTTTTGTTTTAGAAAGAGTATTCACAGCTACTCAGAAGGCTGAGGCGGGCGAATCACTTGAACCTGGGAGGCAGAGGTTGCAGTGAGCCAAAATCATGCCACTGCACCCCAGTCTGGGCGACAGAGTAAGACTCCATCTCAAGAAAAAAAAAATAGAGTATTCTGGTAGTGTTGTGAGAGATAGACTAGATGGGGGCTTCAGGTTAGAGACAGGGGGACCATGTAAGAGGCTATTAACCCAGAGAAATGGCTACTTCCAATTACGATGATTATGATAGCAGTAGAGCTAGAAACTGTAAAAATAAGCTAAATTGAGAGATGTAAAAGAAGTCTAATTTCTAGGACTTGGTGACTGACTAGCTGGGGTAGTAAAAGTGAGTAGCCCAGGATGAATTACAGTATCTGGCTTGAGTAGATAGCTAAATGGTAACAGTCATTCATAGAAATTTTTTTTATTTTAATTTTTCCGTAAGTTGTTGGGGTACAAGTGGTATTTGGTTACATGAATAAGTTCTTTAGTGGTGATTTGTGAGATTCTGGTGCACCCATCACCCGAGCAGCATACACTGCACCTATTTGTAGTGTTTTATTCCTCACCTCCCTCCCACTCTTCCTCCCAAGTCCTCAAAGTCCATTGTATCATTCTTATGCCTTTGCGTCCCCATAGCTTAGCTCTCACATATCAGTGAGAATATACGATGTTTGGTTTCCTATTCCTGAGTTACTCCTCTTAGAATGATAATATCCAGTCTTGCTGCAAATGCCATTAATTTATTCCTTTTATGGCTGAGTAGTATTGTATCATATGTATATACCAGTTTCTTTACCCATTCGTTGATTGATGGGCATTTGGGTTGGATCCATGTTTTTGCAATTGCGAATTGTGCTACTATAAACATGTATGAGCAAGTATATTTTTTGAATAATGACTTATTTTCCTCTGGGTAGATACCCAGTAGTGGGATTGATGGATCAAATGGTAATTCTGCTTTTAGTTCTTTAAGGAATCTCCACACTGTTTTCCATAGTGTTAGTACTAGTTTACATTCCCACTAGCAATGTAGAAGTGTTCCTTGATCACTGCATCCATGCCAACTTCGACTGTTTTTTGTTTTTTTTTTTATTATGGCCATTCTTGCAGGAATAAGATGGTATCACATTGTGATTTTGATTTGCATTTCCCTGATTATTAGTGATGTTGAGCATTTTTTCATATGTTTGTTGGCCATTTGTATATTTTTGTTGAGAATTGTCTGTTTATGTCCTTAGCCCACTTTTTGATGGACTGGTTTTTTCTTACTGATTTGTTTGAGTTTGTTGTTGATTCTGGATATTAATTAGTCCTTTGTCAGATGTGTAGATTGTGAAGATTTTCTCCCACTCTGTGGGTTGTGTGTATACTCTGCTGACTGTTCCTTTTGCTGTTCAAAAGCTCTTTAGTTTAATTAAGTCCAAACTACTTATCTTTATTTTTAGTACATTTCCTTTTGAGTTCTTGGTCATGAAATCCCTGCCTAAGCCAATGTCTAGAAGGGTTTTTCCAATGCTATCATCTAGAATTTTTCTAGTTTCAGGTCTTGGGTTTAAGTCCTTCATCCATCTTGAGTTGATTTTTGTATAAGGTGAGAGATGAGGATCCAGTTTCATTCTCCCACATGTGGCTAGCCAATTATCCTAGCACCATTTGTTGAATAG
>CAUYQU010013539.1:0-19027 GCA_963574635.1 Cheracebus regulus | reverse complement strand
TTTTAATTAATATCTAAATCATATTTTAAAATTGTATTATTTTATTTTATTCATAGTCCTTATCACTATTTAAACTCTGATTGTTTATAATCTTTCTCCCCCACTAGAATCTAAGCTAATGAGAGCAACAGCCATGTTCCCCGCCATAGTCTCAACACCTAGAACAGTGTCTCCCCACGCATAACGTGCACTCAACATTTCTTGTCTGAATAAACTTTACAATTAAATAACTACCAAAGCCAGCTCTTAACATGCTTTAGACTAGGGCATGATGGCTCACACCCATAATCCCTGCACTTTGGGAAGGATAGTTTGAGCCCAGGAGTTTGACGTTGCAGTGAGCTATGATAACACCACTGCCGTTCAGCCTAGGGACAGGGTGATACCATGTCAAGCAAGAAGGAAGGAAGGAAGGAAGGAAAGAAGGGAGGGAGGGAGGGGAAAATAAAAGAAAAGAAAAAAGAAAGAAAAGAAAAGAAAAAAGAATTCATTGTCTTTTACTTGTGATTGATTTAGTCTCATTTCTGGCCAAAGAAACATTAAGTAAAGTCTTCTGGAAGGACTTTGGATGGCTTTTCCTTCTGATAAAATCATAAATAGAAAAGAGACCTATTCCTTCTTATTGCCTAGAAAACAGCTATGTGAGGATGTGATGTCTGGAACAGTGGCAGCCACCTTACACCCATGAGACAACAAGCTAAGGTTGAAAACAACACATAGGAAGATGACAGAAGGAAAAGATAACAAAAATATGAGCCATTGATACATACATACTCTGAAATATATATATATTTATGTTGTGTATGTGTGTGTGTGTATATATATATATATGTATAAAATAGACCTTGGCAAAAGGAAACACCTAAGCTTTGACCCTGGCTCTTTGCTTGGAAGCATTTTTCTGACCACAATGCAAAGAGGTGAAATGTGAGCTGAGAGCATCAGAGAGAACAAAGGGCATCAGAGAGAATAAAGCTGTCTGGTTGTAAAATAGGTGGGGGAAAGTCCGTATGGTTCTTCCTTGGGTTGTTGGTTGAAGGCTAGGCAGCACATGTTTGGAGAAAGAGCCAATGAGATCTAATAGAGAATGGCTGCTACAGGGATGTGAATTGAAGTTTGAATTAGTCAAGGTTCTCCAGAGACACAATCAATAGGATGGATAGATAAATACGTAGGTAGGTAGGTAGGTAGGTAGGTAGGTAGGTAGGTAGGTAGATAGATAAAGAGGAGGTTATTAGGAGAATTAGCACACACAATTTTGAAGGCTAAGAGGTCCCCTAACAGACTATCTACAAGCTGGAGACCCTGGGATGCCATTAGTATGGCTCAATTCAAATCTAAAAGCCTGAGAACCTGGGGCAGTGGGGACCACTGGTGTAAATGCTGGAATCCAAAAGCTGGAGAGCCTGAAGTTCTGATGTCCAAAAGCAAGAGAAGAGTATATCCTAGCTCCAGGAGAGAGAGAGATCAATTTGCCTTTTCTCTGTTTTCGTTCTATCCAGGTCCCCAGCCAATTGGATTGTGCCACTCCTCCCCTCCACACACACACACATTTGAAGTATATATCCAAAAGAATTGAAAGCAGAGACTGAAGCATATATTTGTACATTTGGGTTCATAGAAGCATTATTCATGATAGCCAAAAGAAGGAAGCAACCCATATATCCATCAATAGATGAAAGGATAAACAAAATGTGGTATATACATGCAATGGAATATTATTCACCCTTGAGAAAGAAGAAATTCTGACCAGGCTCACACCTGCAATCCCAGTACTCTGAGAGGCTGAGGCAGGCGGATCACCTAAGATCAGGAGTTTGAGCCCAGCCTGGCCAACATGGTGAAACTTTGTCTCTACTAAAAATGCAAAAGTTAGCTGGGCACGGTGGTGGGCGCCTGTAATTCCAGTTTCTTGGGAGGCTGAGGTAGGAGAATTGCTTGAATTCAGGAGAATGGAGGTTGCAGTGAGCCAAGATCATGCCACTGTACTCCAGCCTGGGCAACAGAGCAAGACCCCATCTCAAAAAAAAAAAACAAAAAACACCAACAACAAAAAAGAAGAAACTCTGACACATTCTATAACATGGATGAACCTTAAAGACACAATGTTAAGTAGAATATGCCAGCCGCAAAAGAACAAATACTGTATAATCCTCTTATAAGAAGTTTTACAATAGTCAAAATCATAGAGGGAAAAAAAGTAAAATGGTAGTTTCCAAGGTTGCCCAGTGTTTTGTGGGTACAGTTTCAGTTTAGGAAAAAAAAACAATTCTGAAGACGGGGTGTGGGTGAGGGTTAAACAAAAATGTAAATGCACTTAATTCCACTGAACTGTGCATTTAAAATGGTGAAAATGATAAATCTTATGTTACATGTATTTAGTCACAAAATCTGCCATTTATAGTAGCACTAAAATGTGATATGTGTGTCTATATATAATTAAATATATATGTATGGAATAAATTCAGCAAAGACATATATACCAAAACCTATAAAACACTGCTGACAGAAATTAAAGAAGACCTAAGTAAAAGGAGTAAAAACAACAATGTTGGAACCTCATCCTACTGATTTCAAAATTTATTATGAAGGTCCAGTAATCAAGACAGTGTGGTATTGGTAGATAGAGAAATAGATTAATGGAACAGATTAGAGAGTCCAGAAATAGACCACACATTTATTATATTCAATTGATTTTGAACAGGGAAATTAAGGTAATTCAATGCTTGTACATCTGAATAAGTATATGGAAAAATATTAACATGAGATGAATTATAAACCTAAACGCAGAAGCTTCTGAGTCTGCAAAGCCAAGGAGAAGGACATGAGTCCTAGTTATCTAGACCCAGTCAAGACAAAAATAACTATCCTAGGTTGCAGCAGCCTTAACTATCAGCACTGGACATTAGCAGAACACCCAGAGATGGAGCCTGAGCTCAAATGCAAGTGGCAGCTGTGACCAACCACTCTCCAGCTAAGACCAGAGAAGATCCACGAGGAACTGCACCAACTGAAAGACACCTTTTTCTCTCTGAGACTATAATGCCACACGAGGAACATTTTCTCTGTATTATACCCAAGTAGCATTTTGGAGAGGAAAAGAGGGATGAAGAAGAAATCTGAAATGCTGAGCATTTATGTGAAGGGGCCACATGGTAGATTACAGAAATGGCTACTGCCATCCCTTCTTTGAATCTATGCCCTTTGTAACATGACTTTGCAGCTTCTCCCATTGGGTGAATAATCCAGCAGACTGAATAGCAAAAGCAAAGGCCCTAAGGCAAGAAGCAGCTTGGCTGTGTTGAAGAAACACAGAGAAGGCCAGTGTTGCTGAGAAGAGGGTCAGGGGAGTGATATAAGGTGAAGTCTGAGAGGGAAGACAGCAACAGGCCACATGTAGCCTTTCAGACTAGGAAATCCCCTGCTAACAGAAGAAGGATCAAAACGTAAACCATGGTGGCCTGTTCCCCCACCGCTGTGTACAGCTGGACCTATTGTTAAAATATTAAAATGTTTTCATTCCAGTTGGCAAATAGCTATTGTGCTGATCTCCCGAAAGTGTCCCTATAGTTCTGGCCAATGAGGCCCCTCCACCAGGACACTAAACCACCCATGATCCTATAATTTAAGGATTCAGGGCACATTGAGGCCTCTAACACTTTGATGAAGCGTCATGGCTGTATAAGTGATTAAGGATTTCCAACATCACTCCCAGGCAAAAGGCAGAGCACTTCATTATCTACATCTTAATGAAGTTCTCAACAAGCATTAATTCATTTGATGAATAAATATTTGTTAAATTCCAGCTATGGGTCAGGAGGTATTACAGGCATTGAGGATGAGTGAGAGTAAACAAAACAGTATCTGTCCTCACAAAGCTTAGAGTGTAGCATTCAGGCAAATTACTGCCTGCAGGTAGCAACTTTTAGGCAGTGGTTCTCAACATGGACTCCAGAACCAAATCATCAGAGAGTTTCAAAAAGTATTGATGCCAGCCGAGCGCAGTGGCCCACGCCTGTAATCCCAGCACTTTCAGAGGCCAAGGTAGGCAGAGCTCAAGGTCAGGGGTTCAAGACCAGCTTGACAAATATGGTGAAACCCCATCTCTACTAAAAATATTTTAAAAATTAGTCAGATGTGGTGGCACATGCCTGTAATCCCAGCTACTCGGGAGGCTGAGGCAGGAGAATTGCTTGAACCTGAGAGACAGAGGTTGCAGTGAACTAAGATCACACCACTGCACTCCAGTTTGGGTGACAGAGCAAGACTCCATCTCATCTGGGTTTAGTGGCTCATGCCTGTAATCACAGCACTTTGGGAGGCTGAGCCAGGAGGATCACTTGAGGTCAGGAGTTTGAGATCAACCTGGGCAACATAGCAAGAGCCCATCCCTACAAAAATTAACAATAAATAATAAAAAGTACAGATGCTTGGGTCCCATTCTGGTATTCTGTCAAAATGGCAGTCCTGACCCACCATTAGACAGCTGACTAACTGTATTCTTCCAATATTTAGCAGAACTCTGGGCTTTTTGAAATTGAATCTCTCAAGAGAAGGAATTTTAAATATGAACTCTCTTCCTATACACCCTCCCTCCTGACTAGAACCTTCTCAAGCTGCATTCTCCATCCAAAACTAGCTATCAGCCTGAGGAATGGGCACATGCTGAGAACTCCATGCCACAGGTAAGGGTGCCAGCCCCAGCGGTCAAGAACCAAGACCCAGGGGATTGAGACCACTTTTCAGATGGATTTCTTTACTTTCTGGTTTCCAGTTGCTTCCTTAAGCTACTCATCAAGTAGCAAACGTTCAAGATGAAATAGAAATACCTCCAAAAGGCTTGACTCAATGGAGAGTCCATGGGAACTGTGGGAAGGGAAACATGCCTCAAATGTGGGGCTGCAGCATAAGTATTTTCTAGGGTCGCTGGGTCACAGAGAGGCAGCAAAGCACATTCTAGGGCAACAAACGTGCTCAGTGCTGGCTCTTGATTATTCATTCTAATGCAGGGGAACAACGATGTGGGCTTTCCAAAATAGTGGCTGCTTTTAATGAGTGGTTTGGCTTTGACTCTGGAAATCACCACTAGGTAAATCATAAAAGTGCCCAGCAAGTCTGAGCATATTTCAGCTGGGCAGTGTGGAATGTGGCCAGGAATGCAGGAGAGAATGTGGCTCAGGATTTCAAAATTCACTGGAAAAATCTCACAAAACAGAAACATTTCAGTGGACATAACAGGACCTATACTGTGATTTAGACAACAAGAATTCTTGCCTATAGTCTATTGTGACCAAGTGTGTCACCTAGGTAAGTAACTTCCCTATGCTCCAGTTTTCTCATTTTTTAAATGAGGGGACTAGACTTGAATGCTCTCCAGTAGGATGGCTAGGTAAAATGGAATTTCATATCTTTGTGTGAGAAAGAGAGAAAATACTGATATGTAGAGCCTGAAGATCGCTGGGGGGAGAAGGGGAGTATCCAAATTTGCATTTGGAGCCCAAGACTCTCCTAGAGGAAGGTATCAAGACCCCTATGCTTCATCTCAAAAATTAAAACTAGTCAGGGTGGACTGGGGGTGACCCTAAGCAAGATCTGGAGACAGGAAAGGGCCACGAGACCCTCAGATAAGCCCTTACCAAAGAGAAAACAAAGGCTCACCAGCCCAGCTTCTGCAGACTTAGGCATTTGAAAAGGAATGTGCTTTGGAAGCTATAAGGCACTGCATACTGGGTCTAGACCCAATCCGAGAATCAGATGGGAGATTCAAGTCCTATAGAAGTGGCTATGTGAGTGAACTGAAGGAGTTCTAATGATGGGAGGCCAGGCCAGGTCTCACAGGAGCCCTTTCCTGGCTGTACTTATCCAAAGGTTGGGGACCTTCTCTCTGGCTCCTTAGAAAAGAACAATCATCCAAGGCAGGGTCTACACCAGCAGCTTCCTCTGGAGCCACCAGCTTCTTGTGGGACATCAGAGACACTCCTGGTGTCTGAGTTGACACACCAGGAGTTGAAATGGAAGTGGCCAGAACTGGGCCTAGGAATATCAGGGGAAGGGGCTCCCGAAGAAAAGCCCTGTTTCCTATTCACTAGGCATGTGAGACTCACGTGTTGCACTTTAGGACCTCACCTGAGCAGTGCCTTATTTGCATTCCAAACTATAAATCAGGGCACTCTGGTTACAGACCTAAAAGATACTTTAGAGCTCTAATATGTTGTGATTTTAGTGTATGATTCAAAATGCACTTAAAGACTGACTTTAATTCAGAGTTAACACATAACTCTGTCCATAAGTTTGCAGTCACTGGTACTCCTGTCTAAAAAAAGGAGAAGTATAAACTAAGGATCCATCTGGGACGATTAAATGGCTTAAAATTTACAAGAAGTTGTATCACTGCTTACAACCCATGAATTCCTCTAAATACACTCATTAAAGATTGTTAAAGTGAAAGCTGGGAATACAAAAGATAATTATACAGTTGGATATCTAAAAGTCTTTCTGATAGAGGGGAGAATTGTGTGTGTAAAATACAAGTGTGTTACCCTGAAATTGAAACTGGAACACATGCTTGCTTTAGTGAAAGATGATCATTACATTAATTTACTGTTTCACATTGCCCTAACCAATAAACATCAGCATTGTAAATGGATATACCATCAGACCCAGCAGTTTTACTTGTAGACATTTATCCTGCTGAAATGTTGCATATGTATACAAAAATAAACATGTATATGTTGCATATGTATACAAAAATATCCATGTTGCAACATGGATAGCACGGAAAAAATGGGAAGAATTAAAATGCTCATTAATAAGAGATTAGCTAAATAAACTATCAGTAATCCATATGCTGAAATACTCTGCAAGTGCTAGAAATAGTCAAATATATCTTTATAGCAAATAAATAATTTTACATTAACTAATGTTCCTATCATTTATAGTTTGTTTGTTCACCCCCCATCTGCTTCCAGCTTTAAAGCAAATATAAATTGAGGCTGAGTCCTTCTTTATTTCAGGGAGGTATGGTTGTGAAGAGCACTGATTACAGAAGGATAATTGCAACTGCTTTGCACCAGAGACAAGAGGCCCAGAGAAAGGTATTCCTCATCTTGAAAGCCTACCTTTGAATGCCCAAAGCCAAAGTCTAGACCCAAAGCAATAGATTCTTGAGAGACTGCACGATGAAAGTAAAGCCATTATATTTGGTTAATTCATAAACTTACTTGGGAAAAAAAATCCCTACATGAAGAAGGAGCCAAGAGAGTAATGAGAACCGTGGAAGGGGGTTTCATTCTGATGCCATTTGCTAGACTGGGTGAACTTGAACATCCGTGTTCCCAGCCTCTCAGGTCTGAGAATAGATAGCAAAGCCTAACCCTTGAAAGTCTAACGTGATTCCCAACTCCCACCTCCACTGAGCAAGTCTCCAAAGGGCTGCATTTTCAATATAAGGGTAAACTATAAATAAACTCAACCCCTATTTTCTTTTAAAGGAGATTTTAAAGAAAACTGCTCAAACTTAAACCTTGATGGTGGGAGGAAGGAGAAAAATGTCCCACATGAGCGTTCATAATCATGAACCATCCCTTACAGGAATTTACAACAAAATTTCAAAAACTTGTAAGCTGATAATTCACAGTAGTTCCAGAGCAGTAGTATCACCAAGGAATCTAATAAATGCAGATAAACTTTCTTTCTGGAGGAATTCATCTTCATCCTAGGCCTCAAAAATTTTTTCACAGATCAAGAAAAATAAACAGTAAAAAGAAATAAATGTTTAAAACCATAAAAGATACAAGGAAACAAGGTATCAGGAGAGAGGATCAGAAATAAAACCAGCAGCAAAATGAAACCTATATAAAACTTCCAATATTAGAGTCATTATGTAAGTTTTATATTTCAAAGACAAAAGAAAGGCTTGAAAATAGGAGGAAAGAAAAAGTAGGCTTGACACTGGTATAAGTCTCTGAGAAGCGCCACTCAACCGGTTCTCATTGGTGGTTTAAACCCCATAGGGGAAAGATAAAACACTTGAATAAGTTGGAAAACCCAAAAGTAACCATCTTGTGTGGGGAGTGCACAAAGGTTTATATAATATATATTTATCTACCAGCCCTCCAACTCGCCTCCACTTAGGCAAGAAGAGTTTTGTTCTGTGCATAGCAAAACAGACCCAAGCTATAAATGAAAGCTATTCAAAAGCATCAACACCTGTACATTGGAATGTTTTATGTTACAGTCAGACTTCCATAAATAATAAAATCAGTTAATGTATGCTGAAACTGAACCATAAGATTTCTTGACTTTTTCTTTCCCTTTTGAGTGCACAAAACCAAAATTAAACAGCAAAACATAACCACCAGGATCTGATGTTTCAGAACATCAGTAACCACATTTCCAGTCTATTCGTGGAACATGACCAATCCAAATAGGAAGGTCAACTACTGCCTTTATGAATAACATTCCAGTGTTAGCAGCCTCCTTACCATTGGGTTTATATATACAAGAGTTACAATGTTCACAGTTCTTTAAAACCTTGCTGTTCAAGGTATGTTCCATGGTTAGCAAAACAGGCATCACCTGATCATTTGTTAGAACTGCAAAATCTGAGCAGCAATTCGGGAGGCTGAGGTAGGAGGAGCATCGCTTGAGGCCAGGAGTTTGAGACCTGCCTGAGCAACATAGCAAGACCCTGACTCTACAAAAAAAAATACACTAAAAATTAGTCAGGTGTGGTGGCACATGCCTGTAGTCCCAGCAACGTGAAAGGATGAGGCAGGAAGATTGCTTGGGCCCAGGATTTCAAGGCTGCAATGAGTTATGATTGTGCCACTGCACTCCAGTCTGAATGACAGAGCAAGACTGTCTTTAAAAAGAAAAAAAGAATTGTAGACGCTCAAGAACCAGCCCAGAACTACTAAAGTAGAATCTGCATTTTAAAAAGATCTTCAGATGGTCTGTATGTTCAAATTTGAGAAGCACTTGTCTAAGTATTCTGACTGTCCTACCTAACAGGTGGTAGACATGCTTTTAGAGAAATAAATGGGTGGGTATAAATTCTGTGAACTTCCTATTTTGAAATAAATTCAGACATGAAAAAGTTTCAAGATGGTACCAAGCTTGACCCCAAATATATACATCTTCCATGCCATCATACAATTATCAAATAAGAACTGATTCAATAGTATTATTACAGACCTTATTTAAATTTCACCAAATGTCCTACTGATATCCTTTTTTGTGGTCCAGGACTCAATCCAGAATGACACATTGCATTTAGTTGTCATACCTCCTTATTCTCCAGTTGTCATACCTCCTTATTCTCCATCAATCTGCAACAGCCTAGAGCAGTGCTGTCCAAATGAACTTTCTGTGATGATGGAAAAATTTTGTAACTGCACTGTTCGATACAGTAGCTACTAGCTACACATGGTTACTAGGCACTCAAAATGTGGCTAGTGCAACAAAGAAACTGAATGTTTAAATTATAATTAATTTTAATTAATGTACATTTAAACTTAAATAGAGGATCTTATTGTTTTAACATACAAAACACAAATATTTAGCTGGGAAATCCCAGTTCCAAAATCTCTCTAAAGCAAAGCATAATGAACAGTCCTTTCATAAGCATTCAAGGAGAGCACTTAAATAAGTGTAGTCATAATTCTGCTTGGCAGGGCACACAGACCCTTCATTTAGCCCAATCCAGTCTCTCTAACTGTACCACCT
Source organism: Cheracebus regulus (assembly GCA_963574635.1). Taxonomy (NCBI): domain Eukaryota; kingdom Metazoa; phylum Chordata; class Mammalia; order Primates; family Pitheciidae; genus Cheracebus; species Cheracebus regulus. Next base: position 9,301 of record CAUYQU010013539.1, on the reverse strand, counting down.
GCCCTGCCACTCCACCACCAGTGCTCCCACTGCCCCACCATGATGAACCCCTCACCATGCCCTGAATGGTACCAACCCATCACATGGCTGGTCTTTACTCATGTATGGGCTACATAGGCAGGATGACCGTGTAATGCATTATTCAGCTGGTGCTCATTGGATAATGAAAAAGAATGCTGTTAATAATTGCATGGAAATAACCTGCATAGATCTGGGAAAACAAGGGCATCCTACTTATGGATCTTTCCCCTCATGTAAACTCATTTTCTCATGGGCCAAAGACAAATGTCCACTTTTAACAAATAAGAATTTTGTTCTTATGGAGCTTTAGGCAAATGGAGATAAGAAATAAAAGAGCAAAGAAGTGAATGAACAAGATTATTAAAATGGATAAAGTTCTAAAGAAAACTTTTAAAAACTGGGTTAAGTAAGGTAGAGTGTAGGGGAAGAGTGGTCAGGAAGGCCTGCCTGAGGAGATATCCTCTGGCTGGAGATCCCTTTTTTTTTTTTCCTGAGATGGAGTCTCACTCTCCGCCCAGGCTGGAGTATAGTGGTGAGATCTTGGCTCACCACAACCTCCATCTCCTGGGTTCAAGCGATTCTCCTACCTCAGCATCCCAAGTAGCTGGAATTACAGGCATGCATCACTACACCTGCCTAATTTTTGTATTTTTAGTAGGGACAGGGTTTCACCATGTTGGCCAGGCTTGTCTTGAAGCCCTGACCTCAGGTGACTCACCCACCTCAGCCTTTCAAAGTGCTGGGATTACAGGTGTGAGCCACCATGCCTGGTAGATATCTTAATGTCCAGACAGGGCCAACATGCTGAGATGTGGGGGCAGAGTGGTCCTGACAGGTGACCCGTAAGGTGAAGCCCATGAAGCCTTGCTGGGTTGAAGGAACAAACTCATGGAAAGGAGCATCCACTGGCAGTTTTAAGCAAGAGGATGGCATGATCTGATTCATAGGTTAGGGAAAGGAATCAGAAAAGAGACTATGGAGCCAAAGACAACTGAGGGAATGGGGTGGATGAGGTGTCTAGAAGAAAACAAAAATAGTAAAGGCAGGAGAAGGGCATTGGGTGTGCTGGAAAGAACAATCCTTGTACCTGCTCCAGACCAGAGGTATACTGAGAATTGACAGCATCAGGACTGGCTCACATGGAGGCAGAGGAATTTTCCTAAAGCCCCAAGGAGATAGGGGTGAATAGAAAGAAGACTTAAAAGCAAAGAAATGTAGCCTATTCAAGGAAAGGCTAATGCAGAATTTACCTTTAAACATATTCATTATGATTAGAATTTATCTCAGGTTAAGAAAAGCTCCCTGGGAATTTAGCTGGCTTGACACTGTAAGTAGAAGAGGTAATTGGGTGGTTGAATATTTCCTCTGCAGAAATGCTCCAGAGTGATGACTACTTTGCAATTCCGTATTGTTGGGGCTTTGTATTGTGTTCCATTCATCCATGTATCTGGCCTTTTACCAATAACAATGTTTACATTTGTAAATACTTTATAAATGCTTAGTTTTAGAATAAGTCTTAAAATCAGGCAGTGTGAGTCCTCCAACATTCTTCTTTTTCAAAATTATGTGCCCTACTCTGCAATTCTGTCTTTTGAAATCTTATTTTAATATTTGTGAGAATTTTTTCATATTTACAACATATAGCTGGTGAATTTATTTTTAAGTGGGAAATGGAAAATTTTAAAAAGAAGAACTGTTAGTAAGAAATACTTGAGCTGCAAGTAACAGAATCCTTCATTTCAATGCCTTAAACAAAGAAGGGTTTATGTTTCCTCACATAAGAGAAATCTGAAGTTTGGTGTCTGCTAGCATTGGTTCAGTGCTTCAGTAATGTCAGGGCCCACTTCTCTGTGGGTCTTTTGGCCTCTCTCTCATGGTCACAAAATGGCAGTGACAAGGATTGGATATTTGTCACCTGCAAGTCTCCTGTTGAAATATGACCTCCAATGTTGGAGCTGGGACATGGTGGGAGGTGTTTTGGTCATGGGGGCAGATTCCTCATAAATGGCTTGATGCCTTCCTTACAGTAAGGAGTGAATCCTCGCTCTGAGTTCACGTGAGATCTGCTTGTTTAAGAGTGTGGTGCCTTCGCCCCACCCCTCCCCCTCTCTTGTAATGTGACACTGCCTGCTCTTCCTTCACCTCCCACCACGATTGTGAACTTCCTGAAGACCTGACCAAGAGCAGGTACTGATGCTGGTGCCACATTTCTTGTACATCCTGCAGAACCATGAGCCCAGATAAACCTTATTTCTCTATAAAGTACCCAGTCTCGGGTATTCATTTATAACAATCCAAATGGGGAAACACAGGCAGCTACAGCTGCTGCCATCTTATCAGTTCAAGGGAGAAAAAAAGGAAAAATAAGGGAGGTGTAACTTATGTCTCCTTGACCAACATTGTGTCAGATGATCTCCTTTGGCTACAGGAGAGGCTAGGAAAGTGAGTACTCTTGTTTTTCAGCCGATATAGTAGGCAGAGGTTAGAAAGAAAAGGGTTTGATATGAGAGGTGAGAGTGCCAACTTACAGCATCTGCCACAAAGATTGATGAGAAGTTATCCCCACAGAAAAGTTTTTTATTAAATTCTTCCTCCATCCTAAAAAAATCACTTCTTCCACCAGTGGTAATGAATCCATGTTAAGCCACATCACTTTCCTTCTCAATGTTCGACGGGAACCATCTCAGTGCCTCCTGTCTCTGCCTCTCCCAGCCATGAGAGTTAATTTTCCACCAGCTTTCTGCAGCACGTATGCAGTCTGTGAGAGTCAGAGAGATCAGCTAGAAAAATAAACCTCGTCTATTTCTAAAGAACAAGAGTGACATTATGATCAGGACACAGTCTCGCTTTCTTTAATAAATTTTCAAGGAAAGACTATTGGGAATCAATTCATGTTCATGAATTGCCCATTTCAGCCCCTGCACAGAAGAAACGGAGTTTTTCTTCTTTTCTCTCATTCAGTAAACATTTACAGGATTCTTATGTATCAGGCACTAAGGGTTTTTATTCCTTTTTCCTTTGTTATTGTTCCTTATCCTGTTTTCAGGGAATATTTTTCTTTCCAAGTGTATGTGGAATATGTGTGCATGTAAACTACAAGTAAAAATGTCAAGCCTGTAAAGTCAGGGCCCCATAACTACGGCTCCCTCCGGTCTCCCTCCAGGGCCCTGCTCATGCCCCTTTAAGAAGGAAAGTCCAAGAAGGTATGAAGAATCAGGATGCAAGTAGTATCTCTCAGTAGCGCCCCTTCTTAGAACATTCATGTACTTATTTACGCATTTGTTTATTCAAAAATATTTGAGCCCATTTGCTAGATGTTGGGGACATTGTGGTGAACATACAGATATGGTATCTATCCTCATTGAGTTTATATTTGCTGCAAGGCAATGTTTTTGAAATATCGATCAATGTTATTTTCTCCCAAGAGTTCACCTTTTTCTTCCCCTGCTTCCACTAGCTAGGCTGTGCTCATTGCCTCAAGGGAGAGATGTAATAAGCAGATAGCAGAGGAAAAAAAAAGAAGACTTATTCTGTGTTAGGAGAATAGAAGTGATATTAGGCTAGACAAAAATGTTAGTGTGAGCAGGGCCTCACCTCACACAAATACCCTATTACATGAGAAAAAAAAATAGTGTGCAGTGAAACAGTTGGAGAATTACTATAGAGAGACTAGAGAGGGCTGGAGAGAGCAATCCAGACCTGAAAGGAGCAATGAATGAGCACAAAATGTGTCTCTGTCAAAAACCATGGTAAGGAGAACTGTGGAACCAGAAACCTCATGGTAGCAAAGGGTGGATTTGCCAAGACATAGGGATCACCACCTATTACCCACACCTGGGTCTATATCAATCATTCTTTCCCTGGGCATCAAAAATCCATGCCTGCCTCTTCTCCCTGGGCATAGAGTTAGACTGTATTTCCCAGCCTCCCTTGCTGTTAGATGAAACCCCGTTGTGAACCAGTGAGTTCTGGCCAATGGAACGTGGGTGGAAGTGATATACACTCCTTCTTGTCCTGCCTATGCTCCATCCATCCTCCCTATTTCCTGTTCTGCTGGGTATAGATGACAGGCTCTAAATCCCTAGGGGACAGCAAAACCAGAAGGTAGAAAGAACTTGTATCCCTGAGTCCTTGCTTGGAAGAAAATGACACAAGGTAGCCATCCTAATCACACGTACCCACATTGGACTCTTGCTTAAGCAGAAGTGAACTTTTATGGTGTCAGGCCACTAAAATGTTGTAGTATGTTACAGAAATTTTAGCCCTATGCCAACAAATATTCCCAGCAACCACCCAGCTCAAGTAACACTTTCCTGTCTCTAGACTTAGGTTCATGCCTTATTCAACTTACCCCATAGGACAGGTACCCCATTTGTAAAATACCAGGACACAGTACATACCCACCCCACAAAAGGAGGATGGGACTCTCACAACCTACCCTGGCATTGTGATGGCAAGGAAGGAAAATGTTCTGCTTGTTGAGGCTAAACAAAATCTGGTTAAGATTTTTACTTGGCTGAAAGAGCGATTACACACACAAGCATTATACAATGTAGAAGGAGAGAGAAACAGTAAACAAGTAAATGTAGAGTTCATATAGAATTACAAATCATGCTAAGCTCTATGGAAGAAAATTACAAATAGTCCAAAGAGAATAACAGTTTGGATACAATTTATATTAGGGTTGGTGAGTGAAGAGTTTTCTGAGGAAGCAACAGTTGAATTGAAATCTAAAAAAGGAATCAGACTCAAGCAGGTGAAGAGTTGGTGCATGAGCATTCTAGGAAAAAGGGGCAGCATGTGCAAAGTCCCTGAGAAAGGAAGGAGGCAGGCTCATTTGAAGATCTGAAAGGTGCCAGCAATAGCTATGACATATAGAGAGGGGAGGAGAGGTATATGTGGTGGGACTGGAGAGATGGGGAGAGGCAAATTCATACAGGGCCATGTAGGCAGTGTTCTTGAGTTTGTATTTTACTACAAGAGTCTAGGAGGGCAATGAGGAATTCTAAGCATGGATTGCCATCAGGATTGCATTTTTTTAAAAATCAAACTGGCCAAGATGACAATTGGTTGTGACAGAAGCAAAAGTGGGAGGAGAAGGCTCATTTTGGGAGGCTATTTTAGAAATCCAGGCAAGACAGACTGGTGTGTGAAATTAGGGGGAAGGCAGCATATATATGCGAAAAATGCACATGTTTGAGATCTGCTTGAGAAGTTGAATGGAATTGCAGCTCTTGCATGCCATATCCTGAAACTCTACTACAAGATGGGAGAAGGTAATATGTTGTGTACGACAATGTTCAATCCGCTATCTATTGAGAAGATGCAGCAAACAATGGTAACAGTACCTTCCCCTATGTCAGAATCAGTACTATTTGAGCAGAAAAGTCTGGAGGAGATACAGGTTACCAGGAAAGCTGGGCTTGGAGTCAGAAAGTTGTACTCCAATTGGGTGGGTGATTGTGTACTCACTCAAATGTGTTGTTATGCCAGAAGGGATAGAACCTGATACGTAAGCAACTTTGAAACCTAATAAATTAGAACTTTCCCCAGACATGATCTAAGCACTATGGGGGAGGAAGTGGTGCTCAAAGAATTTTGTCCTTTGCCAAATCATATTAGTTATTAATAATAATAGCAAGAGGAAGCAGAGCTAATATTATGCAGCTCCTTGTGCCAGAGTCCTGTGCTAAGGAATGTGTATGTATTCTCTCATTTAAGCTTGTGAGAGCCCTATGAGATGGGACAAACTACTGCCCTTGTTTACTAAAACTAAAGCTTAGAGATTAGTACCCTGTCCAAGATCATATCTCTCGTAACTACAGTTACTCAAACCCAGCTCTGTCCTGACTGCAGAGTCCAGGCTCCCACCAATGTAGTCTAGTGTTATATGGAGGATTCTGAAGATGCTTCTGGGCTCAGCAGGGCAATGTCAGATGAGTACAGTCTGACAAGTAATTTATTTGCCACCTCTGTACCAGAACTAAAGGCTTGTAAATGTACAGATTCTAGCCAGGGATGGTGGCATGCACCTGTACTCCCAGCTACTTAGGAGGCTAAATAGGAGGATCACCTGAGCCCTGAAAAGTCAAGGCTGTGGTGACCCATGATTGTGCCACTGCACTCCAGCCTGGGTGACAGAGTGAGATGCTGTTTCAATGAAAAAGATAGATAGATAGATAGATAGATAGATAGATAGATAGATAGATAGATAAAAGTAGATAGTAGGATTATGCCTCTCTCAGCTAGCTGTCCTACTGTAAAGTGAGTGCCTTATAACCATTGCTGCCTTATTCTAAAAGATAAATCACTATGGATTGCATGCAGCTTCAAATAAGAGAAGAAGTTTGTAACAAAGTACAGTATAATTTTATAGGACATTGTTATGGACTGAATGTTGTGTCTCCCCAAAATTCATACGTTGAAACCGTATCCACAATGTTATGGTATTAGGAGGTAGAGCCTTTGGGAGGTAATTACAATTAGAAGAGGTCTATGGGACTAGTGCCCTTATAGGAGTCACAAGAGAGCTTGCTGCTTGCTGCTCTCTGCTCTTCACCATGAAAGGATACAGCAAGGATCAGCAGTCTGCAACCCTGAAGGGGGAGCATACCAGAGTTCCACCATGCTGCCACCCTGATCTCAGGCATCTAGTCTCAGAACTGTGAGAAATAAATTTCTGTTGTTTATTAGCTACTCAGTCTATGGTACTTTGTGTGTCGGTTTTTAACTTAAAAATTTTTGTACATGCTTTATTTGTATGTTTTTCTTTCAATAATTTTCAAAACTTTTTGTGAGTACACCATAGATATATATATATTTATGAGGTACATTTGTTTGCCCAAACAGACTAAGGTATCATATTCCTCTTCTACTGGCTGGCTCTATTTACCAAGGCAATTAACTCAAAATAATATTATTTAAAGAATCTGGTATATGAGGGCCTCTAGACACCATGACACAAAAATTCTAAAAACATAATGCAAAATTAAAAACCTTCTTTGAAAGCCTCTTCTCTTCAGAGCTGAACTGAGGAGTCACATCAGGCTAGAAAATGGTTCTGGGGCTAAGCCAGGCTTTGAGCTGTCAGAGGAAAGGCTGCATTGAAACAGAATTGCATCATCTCTGGGAACTCAGTGTTAACTGGTTATTAACCAACATTATTGTTCTTAAATGTTCTCATGAGAAAAGAGCATTTTAAACTACTAATGTGATTTTCTTCTCCTCACACTCTTTCCTTATCCCAGGGAGGGAAAATGTTTATCCTTCTTACATAATTTGCTCTTCTTTATGTTGCCAAATGCCTTGTGATAGTATTACACTTGACAGATATCTTATTGAGAAGTTGTCAGCAACCAAAAGATAATTAGCTTAGTCTTCCAAGCATATAAAAAACCAGACTGGACTGTGCACGATTCATTGGAAATAATGTCCAACTCCTCATATTTCAATGAAATTCACTTGGGTTATGAAAAATTCTGCATCTTAAAGAATGCTTTGTGCAATAGAACTTTCTGCTGCCAGGAGATAAGTCCTTATTTATAAGAGGATAGAAGTAGAAAAGGACTACATAGGTGTCTTTGCCAGCTTGGAGTGCTATAACAAAATATCATAGACTGGGTGGCTTGAACAACAATTTTTTTGTTTCTCAGAGTTTTGGAGACTGGAAGTCTGAGATCAGGGTGCCAGCTGATTTGGTGGGTTGTGAGGGCCCTCTTCCAAAGTTGCTTCTCCTTGTAAAGTCATGTGGAGAAAGGAGGGTGAGCTAGCTAGCTTATAAAGGAACTAATTCCATTCATCAGGGTTCCACCCTCATGACCTAATTAGATCTCAAAGGCCTCACCTGCAAATACTGTCACACTGGGTATTAGCTTTGAACATATGAACTTGGGGGAGACACTAACATTCAGTCCATAACAACAGAGAATCAGCAAACATTGATGAGATGTCCACTTGGTCAGGCATATTGCCGAACTCTGAGAATATAAAGAAGGATGAAACCCAAGGAAATTAACAGTCTCACAAAGGGAGGAGAGGGGATTTTGTATAGCAACTCTTGCATTGAGCAAAAAGAGATTAGTTTAAAAACAAAACCCATATGATCATTTCAATAGATGAAGAGAAAGCATTCAATAAAATCCAACATCCATCCCTTCATGATAAAAACCCTTAATGAACTGGACATCAAAGGAATGCACCTCAAAATAATAAGGGCCATCTATGACAAACCCATAGCCAACATCCCATACTGAATGTCCAAAAGCTGGAACAAGATACAAATGTCACTTTGGGAGGCTGAGGCAGGCAGATCACTTGAGGTCAGGAGTTCTATCCCAGCCTGACCAACATGATGAAACCTCATCTTTACTGAAAATACAAAAATGAGCAGGGCATGGTGTTGTGTGCCTGTGATCCCAGCTATTTGGAAGGCTGTGGCACAATTGTGCTCCAGCCTGGGTGACAAAGTGAGACTCCATGTCAAAAAAAAAAAAAAAGAAAGAAAGAAAAACAACATCCACTTTCACCACTCTTATTCAACACAGTACTGAAAGTTCTAGCCAGAGCACTCAGGCAAGAGACACATAAGTAAAGGGCATCCAAATAGAATAAGAAGAAGTCAAATGATCTCTTTGCTGATAATATTCTATACCTAGAAAACCCTAAAGATTCTGCCAAAAGACTCCTAGACCAGATAAACAACTTCAGCAAAGTCTCAGGTTACAAAATCAACATGTAAAAATCAGTGGCATTTCTCTCCCCTCCCCTCCCCTCCCCTTCCCTCCCTTCGCCTCTCCTTTCCTCCTTCCCTCCCTCCTTCTCTCTCTTTCCCTCTCTTTCTTTCCTTCCTTTCTTTCTCTCTCTCCCCTTCCTTCCTTCCCCCCCTCCCTCCTTCCCTCCTTCCCTCCTTCCTTCCTTCCTTCCTTCCTTCCGACAAGATCTCACTCTGTAGCTCAGGCTGTGTGGGTTACCCCCCATATAGGCACCAAGGAATGAGAGCTAAGCAGAACCCTGGCACAGTTAGGGCTTGAAGAATATCTCACTTTATAGTGTTACTACTCAGCTATTTCCTTTTATATAATCCTTTACATAACCATAGATTAGTTTATAAATATAGGGCTTGAAGAATTCCTTTATATAATCCTCTATATATAATCATATAATAGTTGATAGTATGAGTGCCTAAAGAATATTTCCCTACATATATACCTATAATTATATCTTAGTTCATAATCAGAGGAATGCCTAGAGTGGACACAGTACAGAGCATGAATTAAGGAAT
>CAUYQU010013536.1:0-57220 GCA_963574635.1 Cheracebus regulus | reverse complement strand
TATTGGCATAAAAGAGGTTTTTAATACGCATTTTTAGACTGTATTCTAGCCTGGGCAATAAAACAAGAATCCCATTCTCTCTCCCTCTTTCTCTTCCTCTTTCTTTCTTTCATTCTTTTTTTCTTTCTTTTGCTGTTTCTTTATTTCTCCTTTTCTCTTTTTCTAAAATCTCTTCCTCTTTCTTTCTCTTTCATTTTTTTCTTTCTTTTGCAGTTTCTTTCTTTCTCCTTAAAAAAAAAAAAAAAAAAAAATTTTTACATGCAACACCAAAAGCAAAATCTATACATTTTAAAATTTAATACATTGGGCATCATCAAAATTGGAAACTTTTGAATATCAAAAGACAGCATCAAAAAGTGAACAGACAACCCACAGAGAAATGGGAGAAAATATTTGGAAATCATACATCTGATAAGGAATTCTACACGAAATATATGAAGAAGTCTTACACCTCAATAACAAGATAACCTGAGAAAAGAAAAGAAAGAAAAGAAAAAATGGGTGAAAGATTTGAATAGACAGCTCATCAAAGAAGACAAATCGCGAACGAGCACATGAAAAGATGTTAACATCATTAGTCATTAGAATAAATACAAATTAAAACCACCATGATATACCACTTCTTACCTATTAGAATAGCATCATAAAATTGACAGATGGTAACAACAGGCAGTGAGAATGTGGAGAAACAGAAACCCTCATACATTACTGGTGGGAATGTAAAATGGTTACAGCCACTTGGAAAACAGTTTGCCAGTTTCTTATAAGGTTCAACGTAAGCTTACCATAGAATCCAGCAACGTCATTCCTGGGTACTAGGTGTCTGCCATAAGAAATGACCTCATACGTTCACAGAAAAACTTTTACATGAACGTGTATAGCTGCATTATTCTTAATGGCCCCAAATTAGAAATAATCCAAATGTCCATCAGCAAATGAATGGATAGTCAAATGTGATACATTCATACACAAATATAAATGTGATAATTTAATATATAAACAAACATGATATATATTAAATGTGATATGTTGCAAAATGTTCTGCGATAAAAAGGAATGAATGACCGAGACATGTTACAACATAGATGAAATGCAAAAATATGCTAAGTTAGAGGTTGGCAAATGTTTTTAAAGGGTCAGGTAGTAAATATTTCAGATTTGTGGACAAGATGATCTCTGCTGCAACTTCCCAACTCTGCTTTTGTAGTGCAAAAGCAGCAACAGACAGTATATGAATGCATAGGTGTGGCTGTGTGCCGGTAAAACCTTATTTACAAAAACAGGCAGCAGGTAGTTTGCTGACTCCGGTGCTCAAAGAAAGAATCTGGATGCAAAAGACCACATACTTTATGATTCCTTTACATTAAATATCCAGAAAGAGTAAATCTTAGTGGCTTGGGGGTGGAAACAGGAATTGACTGCAAATTGGCACTAGGGATATTTTGGGGGTGATAGAAATGTTCTATATACAATTGGATTGTGGTTATGACTTCAAAACTATAAATTTACTAAATATCAGTGAACTGCATGCTTACAATGGGAATTTCATGGCATGTTAATTACACCTCAATAAACCTGTTAAAAAGAATATGTACTTTCATTTATTCTTGTTTCTGTTTTTTACTGGCTTAGCCATTTTCTGCTCAAATTATTATTCTCATTTTATCTTCAGTGAAAGACTTGTTTTATTAGTGACTAGTGTTCAAGCTAAGAGCAGTGCCTAGAGAGTTTTATAAGAGCCTTGGAACTTTGAACTCTTCTCTTCAGAGCAGAAGTTGGTATGTGTTAGGTGAACTCTTTTTGAACCCTCTTCCAGATATCTTATTATCAGGAAAATCCTAGTTAGAACTCTGAAGGAGGCCAGGCGCAGTGGTTCACATCTGTAATCCCAGCACGAGGCCAAGGTGGGAAGATTGCCTGAGGCCAGGAGTTCAAGACCAGCCTGGTCAACATAGCAGGACTTTGTCTCTACATAATAAAAAATCAAAAATCAACCAGGTTGTGGTGGCATGTGCCTGTAGTCCCAGCTACTCAGGAGGCTGAGATGGGAGGATGGCTTGAAGCCAGGTGGTTGAGGCTCCAGTGAGCTATGATCACACCCCTGCACTCCAGCCTGGGTGCAGAACAAGACCCTGTCTCTAAAAAAAAAAAAACAAAACAGCAACAACAAACTCTGAAGCAAGCTGTGTAATATCCTCAATGCTACAGCATCTGGAATCAAATATCAGGGACTGTGGTTTTGGTGGTAGGTAAGAAAGGACCTTTTGATTGTGAGCATTTTCTTCTTGACTTCTATAAAAGTTCTAGTAATATCCTACCTAGAATTGAATAGGTAGGTTAACTTATCTGATGCTGAAGGAATTGTCCATGCTTTCTGAGGATTGTGTTGTCCTAGGAACAGCAATTATGTGTCAGGTTGTCACTGTGGTCACTGCATTCACACCATAGGGTCTGAGCTGCAGATGGGTCAAGGACTCAATTTAAATTCCCGACTAGGATGATTGCATAATTGCCTACTGCATCTTAGCAAGACAGTAAGTTAGTAAAGCATAAAACCTCAGGCATTTTTGATACACAGGCAAGCTCTCATAGAGCTCAAAATTATCTTGCTGGTGACAGAGTTGGTCATACTGAGAGAGAGGGCCTCCTGACAGCTGGTGCAATGGTCTGATTTGGTTTCATTTCACTCATTAGAGAGCATTTCTGAGATATGACCTTGAGAGAAAATAGCCTTTTTCATCATCTGGGCTGATGATGGAGAATAAGCTGTAATGAATGACCTCACTGTATGATTGAGATGCTGTTAAATCCTTGCTCTCCAGTTCTTGGAATCTTCAGGAGCCAGAGGCAATGATATAGCCTTCAGGCGAACATGCTGACTACCAGTCATCGAGTTTGTATAGTTTGCTAATATTACTAGACATTCTATAGCTGCAGAGGTTGTCTTAGATGATATATAAATATTATTTTGTCCCTAGTGTAGCCTCTTTCCATCTTGTATACAGATTCCCATACATGAACTTTAGTGTGCAAATGATGTGATGCGTTGTTGAAATCCTCACAATGAAGATAGTATTACTATAAACATTGTTGGCCCCAAGGAACTAATTTCCAGCCTTTGTCCTATATGCATTATCATCTATTTAAATTCTTTTGTTTTGCCAGTCGGACCTTTTATTCTGAAGCTATAAAAGAATGATCTCTTGCAGTGATTTGGTTCACATTTAAAGGGGAGGTTAAGTTCTGCCAGGCAAGCATGAACTGAGGCAGGCTTTTAAAAACTCACAGGCTAACTGTCTTCTAAAGATGGGCTCAGTTAATAGAGGTTCAGTGCACACAAAAGATGAGCTCAGAAGTGCCTGATTCACTGAAGATTGTACTCAGAGTTGGGAGAGAAGTTTTCACACAAAGTCTCCTTAGCTCTGCTGGAATTTCTTTTGGTTTCTTTTTTTGCGGGGGTTGAGGAGCATGGGGAACAGCAGTGAGAAATTGTGAGAACTATGTGTATTTAAGCAGAAATTACACAGATCAGTTAGAAGGCAGGCTTCAGCCCTCTGGGGCTGGTATCTCTGAATCTGGAATGTGCTATTTTCATTGAATGCCAAGACTTACTAGGGCACCGCCTCTCTTGTTTGCATCCGACAGGAAAAAGGCAGCTCCTGGGAGTTTGGCATTTGCTATTATCCATTAAACTTTGGTTTGGGGAAAAAATGAACTAATTTCCGTGGGAAGAGATTTGTTACAGGACATTGGGTACGTGAGAAGGAAAAGCTGGAGGAGGAGGCTCTGGGCTGGGAGTCGAGGAATCACTTCTGGAACACCATGTAAAATTGGTCCATCATGGGGGCTGCAGTCTCTGTGGTGAGGGGCACTGGGAAACAGGACGTCTCTGCTAGAATTGCTGCCTCAAGAAGACCTCAACTTAACTGCAGTCAGTGATCAGGAAGCTGCTCTGCCCCTATGGGAGGCTGCTACCCCATTGCAGGAGAGTCCTGGCCTCCACAACCACCTGCCAGCTGAGATGGCTGCAGCAGCAGGAAAATAGCTTCCATCTCACTTCCATCTTCTGGGCCTTGATACTCTATTTGCATTTAGAACCTGAGTTGTAGGAGAGCCTAGGAAGTGCGATTTCTAGCTTTTGAGCCCTCAAGCCCCACAGTACGGGGAATAACACCTCTCTGTCTTAGCCCTTTACATGTCATCCGTTGTGCTTATGAAAGAATGTCAATTTTTTAACCATTTTAATTCAAACACAGGTATACACATATTGGGTAAATGTGCATAAGTGAAATAGCCAAATAGGCACATAAGGTTCTCTCACAAATTTAAATGTAACTCTGCGGACCCTCCACACTCAATACTTTAGAATATCTTCAGGCAAAGCAGTTTTTCTGCAACCTGTGATCTAGCTACAAAAGAAACATGCAATTAGAGAGTTCTTGTGAGAGCCACATTTATGTGCATATGAATGTACATCAAGTTCTGTGCTTAGAATAAGTGGTCCTTTATTTTTCTGACCTGGGAAAAATACAGATGTGATGTGGGTCCAGCATGAGATGCTGTGTAATCAGAGAGCTAGACTGCCCAACTGCACCGGGCAGCATTTACTCATTCAAGAACCCTTAGAAGGTGGAGAAATTAGAAACCATGAATGCTGTAGTCACATCATCGTTGATGTGAATGGAACCTGGTGGGATTGTGCAGTGCAAAAATTCTCCTACTTCATGCAGTTAGTGTGGGTGTTAAATGTGTTAATATGTGTAAATTGCTTAGAACAGTTCCTGGCATATAATAAACACTATATAAATATTAGTATTGTATTGTTACTATTTTCCATAAAATGGGGATAACTCTAACTTGCAGACTTGTGAAGCTTAAATGAGCTTAGTTCCTGGTATAAGTAAATGCCGAATGATGTTAGCTGTAAAATAATAATAATAGTAATGTTTGAACTCTAAAAGTGATGCTTTCAATGTAGTATACTTCCTAGGCCATTTAACCCAGAGGTCTCCTACCTCTGAAGAGTAAGACAGAGCTGGCTTGAATTTGAGAGAAGGGGACAAAGGCCATCTTCATTTCTTCAAGACTGGGCATTTTCTCAGCAACCTGCCCATTCACTCCGTGGGTTTAGTATACTTCACAGCCTTTCCGTAGGACCTGAAGTCCAAGAGGTTAGTTTGCTTTTGGAAAGTTGTTTTCCTAACCAAAATGACCACATTCATTGTGGTTATTAAGGTCTCTGGCCTTAAAATTGGGCCATGTTTGATGAAAAAAAAAAACCCTAATGAAATTTAAGAATGAATATGGTTCATTAATTCATATTTATATTAACCAAATATTTCGACTTGATTTGGTAGAAAATATTTTTTTACAAGTATCTGGTAGACTGCTGAATCATTTCTAGACTATTAAATCATTTCTTGGGAAGTTGCATAGAAAATACTTTCAGAATTTGTGGTTTAAAGTAAGGACTTTGTCTAGCCTAATGAATAGCAATGGTAACACAGATTTAGGGGGTGGAAATCTTGGGGAGCTTCTGTTGCCTTCTGGCAGTTGCATACCAATTAGTAAGTATTGGCCTGATCAGCAAAGTATGGATTCTGGAGGGAAGAATGATGAAATACCTCTATGGGAATTAGAGTCCTCTGTAGACAAGGGGAAGGCATCTAGGCAGGGCAGAAGAGGAACTTGGAAGCTCTCAAACATGTTTTAAGAGTTTTCAGTAATCTATGTTGAAAGTTTTCAACATTGAGCATTGAGCAGCCATTTCCCACTAAAACGATAGAAATAAACTTTATTAACACTTTGCAGAGACATGGAAGACAGACGGAGCCAATCTGCCAGCGTGGAGGGTTCCCCGAGGGTGGGACCCAGTGCAACCTTGCCCTTGCATGGAGGGCGTTTTCCTAGGGCTTAAGGTTTCGCAGCTGTGTCCAGGCCTCTCTTCTGAGTCCTCAGTTGCTGAACTGAAAATACTTTACAATACTTCTTCAAGTCTTGTGGTTACAGACCCTGGGAAGGAGGAGATGGGAGGAGAAGTGTGGTAAATTCCAAAGCCGGGAGGTTCAGGGATCTCCTGACTTAGGAAATACCAAGGTCTTCCCATAAACGGAGCCAGTCTGTGTTGGTATATTTATCCACAAATGATAAAGTGAACAAAAAAAATCTTTGATTAAAAAAAAGAATTGAACAGTTTGACTGAGTACCTACCATGTGTAAGGTCCTCTCTATGCATATGCAGGGAGTATAAATGCAACCCAATGTTACAGGCCTCCAGTATTCGACCTCAAAGCGAGACCTGATTCTTTTCAGTTTTTGAATTCTAATAATTTAATAGCTGCTTCTCTCACCTTGCAATCAGTATAGATCATCATGGGAAAATCCATCTTTCAAAGAATTCCTCGGGAATATTTCCAAAAATTTGCAGCACTGTTTTCCCCTGACCTTGCCTGGTGATGTTCCTCTAGGCCAGATGTCTGGTCCTAACTGTATCAACAGCGCCTCCTGCTGGTCCTGTGTGCCTCTGCTGCTCGTGCCAAACCTCTGAGCAGTCTCCAGAGGTGCTTCTGTGGCTTCCACTCTCTTCATGGCCACTTCTGGGGCCGGTGTAGATCTCTGCTAACTAGCCTGGGGCTAACTCATCCAGATCACGTGACTTACACCTTCTCTAAGCCCTGGGGCTTCTTCCAGCGCACCAGTCCGGACTCCTCTTTGCTCCTGTTGACTTGACTCTCAGGAGGCCGCATCATCCTTTCCTACTGTTTGACCTGGTTCTGTGCCACATAGGTCCACCTAACATATCTCGGCATCAGTGGATTTGCCTCAGTGGATTACGAGGGCAAAAAGTAAAGTGATACTTCTTGTTTTTTCTTTTCTTTCTTTTTCTTTTTTGGAGATGGAGTCTTGCTTTGTCGCCCAGGCTGGAGTACAGCAGCATGGTCTCAGCTCACTGCAACCTCTGCCTCCCAAGTTAAATCGATTCTCCTGCCTCAGCCTCCCAAGTAGCGAGGATTACAGGTGCCTGCCACCACTCCCAGCTAATTTTTGTATTTTTAGTAGAGACAGGGTTTCACCATGTTGGCCAGGATGGTCTCGAACTCCTGACCTCAGGAAATCTACCCACCTCAGCCTCCCAGAGTGCTGGGATTACAGGCGTGAGCCACGTGCCTGGCCATGAACTTTGCTTCTCCTGCTAAAAGCCCTTGTCTGCTTACAAATACTCTGAGGATACCTAAGAATAGCAAGAAAGACAGAGCCTCTACTGTCACATGTGAGGGAGTGGCGGTGTTGAGGAAAGGCCTCTGTAAGCAGATGGGAAGGATTTATGGATACTGAAGGGGAAGGGTGGGGGAGGGATGAGGAGCTGGTAATTGAGGTCAGGGAAAGGATGGTGTCAGATGTATGGTGGGCAAACTGAGCTTCGTCCAAGGAGAAACTAAGGAAGGGACCTTAGAAGCATCCAGATAAGTTTCTCATGTGACCAAAGAGGACACTGAGAACCCAATAGATGATGGGACTTTTCTAAGGCCACTCATTGAGCTAAGCCAGTTAAAGAATTCCTAGTCCCTTCTGAGATGTTCTTCCCATCACATCTTTTAGTTCTCCCCAAAGGTAAAGAAAAACAATGAGAGTGAAATTGGAGGCAGGTTTTGAAGGAAGGGAAATTAGGGTGTTTCCTGATCCCTCTCATGAGATGACTTGTCTTTGAGCCATAGGTGGCCAGGTCTTCCCAGAGTGAAGAGATGGATGATCCTGGCAGTATAGAATTAAAGCATCACCACATTTAGCTGTTAGCACCATTGAGAGTTATGTTACATTGCTCTCCGTGGATAGAGTGTTGGATGCAAGATTGTCAGCATAAAGGCCCTGGGCTGTCCAAGTCTGGTCTTCCAGCAGAAATTCCTACTTACGCAGTTAGAAGAACTCACTGTAATATATACATGCAGTAGCCAATTTATCCAAGGCCTGTTTTGTGTGATTCATGGGGACTCAAGGCCAACCAAAACGTAGGTGTTGTTTCTGCCCCACAGCAGCCTCGCGTGAGGGGCAGGCCAGAAAAGCATCACCAGTAGGGACACAAACAAGAGAAACTGCAAAACCGAGAGAGTCTTAAAATTTGGAATCATCAATCATTGTTAAACTAATCCACTTGAGTAGAATTATGCATTAAGCTGGTTAGAATCTGTCTGAAATCCTTAACTGCAAGGGATTTAACTGCACACATCAGTGCACAGTCAATGATAGTGGTGTTCTCCTCGCTGGGCTTTCTGTAAGTTCCAAAGCAGGGCACAGAATTGAAAATGGAAGTCCCCAAGAGCAGCTGCAGGCAGGGATGCTGTCACTCTGACTCCTCGGCCTCTCCTCTCTGTGGCTGCCTCCAGGGCACATGAGGAAAAGCAGATGCCTCCCCTGGCAAGTTCTGTTGGAAGGATCAAAGGTGGGGAGTATGGAGCAGCCAAGAGCGTGACCGAACATTGATAGTCAGACACTCAGCACTCAGACACCGCAGAGCCATTCTCTGGAGAGACTCTCAGGATGGTGCTGCTGGGACTCACATTAAGACTTAAGATCTTACATGGGTATTCTGCACTGCCAGACAATCCTAGTAAAGTCATGTTGCTACACTGACTTTTACCGTTTACCATCCTCTCCTTTTCTCAGATCTCCATATACCCCTCCAGGAATGGCTGATGATCTGGCCTCATATTTCACAGCAAAAGCAGACACAAACGGTCAAGGATGACCTCTTCCCTCCACTGATTTCACCAGCACATACACTTGGTCTCAGCCTCTGCCTTCTCCCAGTGGCTGTGGAGTACTCATCCCCATACTCCTCTTCGGTCAAACCTTCCACTTTGCCCCATCTCATCTCTTTTCACCTCCTTAAGAACTGTCTCCTGCAGTTACCCTTTTCTCTCCTGACATCAGTTTCCCCTTTACTCAGTCATTTCTACAGCACGCCAGTGTCTTTTTTTTTTTTGGAGGTGGAATCTCGCTCTGTTGCCCAGGCTGGAGTCCGGTGGTGCAATCTTGGCTCACTGCAACCTCCACCCCCTGGGTTCAAGCGATTTTCCTGTCTCAGCCTCAAGTAGCTGGAACTACAGGTGCCCACCATGCCTGGGTAATTTTTGTATTTTTAGTAGAGACGGAGTTTCACCATATTGGTCAGGCTGGTCTTGAACTCCTGACCTCAGGTGATCCACCCACCTTGGCCTCCCAAAGTGCTGGGATTACAGACATGAGCCACTACGCCCAGCAGCAGTGTCTTAATATCACCCATTGCAGCAGCTACAGCTCCCTTCCTCTGCTTCAAAGCACAGTGTGTTGAAAAATGGGCCATACTTCATGTCTCCACTTCATCACCTTCTTTTTCCCCTCAATTTGGACTTTTACTCCACCACTCTTGGAATGACTGGCCGAGGTCACTGATAACCAATAGCTTGCCAGCGTCAAAGTCAAATCCAGTCCCCTTGTCTTACTCAACCTCTCAGTGGCATTTGATGCAGCAATCACCTCCTCCTTGTTGAGACATCTCTTGTCCTGTTGGGTTCCATGAGACCAACGTGCCTGGGTTTCCTTTCCCCTTGCTCTCCTCCTTCTTTTGGTCTGCTTTGCTGGTTCTTTGACCAAATGTCTCCTGGTTGTGGGCCACAGGGCTTCATCTGGCCTTTTTCTCATCTGTACTCTGTTCCTAAGTGAGCCCATCCAGACTTCTGATTGTTAAGTACTATTCAAATGCTGATACTCTCAATTTGCATTTTCAGTGTGCCATTAATATTACCACTTAGATGTCTAGAGGCATCTCACATTTACTATGTCTGAAATCAAACTCTTGAGTTTCTCCCTCAAACCTGCCCTTGCCCGTCTCTGGAAGTGGCATCATCATTTACCCAGCTGCACAGACCCCAAGCGTGGAGCCATCCTGATCCCTCTTCCTCTCAAACTTTGAATTTGTTGTTTAGGGCTTCCATAACAGATTACCTCAACCTGGGTGGCTAAAAACAATGATTTATTCTCTCACTGTTCTGGAGGCCAGAAGTCCAAAATCCAGGTGTCATCAGGGCCATACTTCCTGGAGGCTCTGGGCGAGAATCCCGCCTTGCCTCCTCCTAGCTTCTCGTGTTTGCTGGCAATCCTTGGTGTTCCCTGGCTGGTGGCATCATGACTCCCAATATCTGCCTCTGTGTCACATGGCCTTCTTCCTTCTCAGTGTGTCTGTGTCCAGATTTCCCTCTTACGATGACACCAGTCATTGGATTTAGGACTCATCATTATCCAGTTTGACATCTTAACTTGGTCACATCTGCAAAGACCCTGTTTCCAAATAAAGTAACCTTCACAGGTTCTGCGTGGACGTGGATTTGGGGAGAATACTGTTCAATTCAGTACAGACTTTTAGATCTGATTGATCAGCACATCTTAGCCTATTTCCAATGATTCTTACCATCTGCTGCCACAACCTTTGTCTAAACCTGAACCACCTGCATTACCCACACCACCTGCATCACCCACACCACCTGTTATCACCCACACCATCTACATCATCTGCATCACCTACACCACCCGCATCACCTACACCATCTACATTATCTGTATCACCTACACTACCTGCACCACCTGCATCACCCACACCACCTGTATCACCCACACCATCTACATCATCTGTATCACCTACACCACCTGCATCACCTACACCACCTACATCTTCTATATCACCTGCATCACCTACACCACCTACATCATCTGTATCACCTGCATCACCTGCACTATGTCCATCACCTGCATCACTACCTCACTCTTGGCCTCTTCTCATCCCCTCCAGTCCACACTGCACATGTCAGCTAGAGTAACCTTAACAAAGTGTACATCAGACGATATGATTCCCTTAGGCAAAGTCCTCTGGTGGCTTCCCAGTACCAGAGAATAAAATTCACCTATTTAAATTGGCTTGGTGATTTTTGCCTCCTCTCTGACTTTACCTCCCCTTTCCTGTCCCCATAATTCCTGGACTGCAGCCACACTGGGCTGCTTCCCATCCCTCCATCAAGCAGAGCTGTGCCAGCCTTTTCAATCACTGCTCCTTCTGCTTGAAACACTCTTCCTCCAGATCTCCACGTGACTCTCTCCTTCTCTTCATTCATGTCCCAACTCCTGTGTCTTCTCCTTAGAAAGCCCTTCCCCAGCCTGAACTAGCTAATGTGCCCTTTCTCTCACATGGGCCTAGTCACCCTTTTTCTGTTCAGTATTGAAATTTACCTTATTTATTTGCTTATAGATGATTTGCTTGTGTGATTTGTTATTTATTACGTCTGCTTCTTCCCAGGAGAACATAGCCTATGAGCAGCCAGTTATTTTTCTTGTTCACAAAAGAAAACTCCTAGCCGTTGATTGGCGCAAAAGTGCTCAGCAAACATTTTGTCTGACCAAGCTGGGCTAGCTTTGTGCTTAGTGGTTTCCACCCTTCTTCCCACCCTTCCTGCCATTCATGTTGTAATGGTAAAACCTACTGTGTTTAGACATTAAAACCTTTTGTATAAATTATTATGTATTAAAAATTGAGGAGAAGAAAATGGTCCATTTTTGTCCTCCTAAAATTCTCTAATTTGGCTTCTCTGGAACATCTCCGCTAATTCGGTTCCACCCCTGCTCCTTGCATACACAGGTGCATGCTCATTCACAACTGAACACACTTTAAACACACCCTACCCCCCGCCAAAAAAAACCACACCCTCCCTGATAAGAAGCTACCACTCACTCCCTGACCCCTTTCCCATGGAAAAGCATTTCTAGATGCGTTTGTAGGATTTTGTGGAAAGAAATATAGAAGGGTTTTAAAAATTATTATTTTGCTTTGTGGGGAAAGTTTGCCTAATGCCAAGGGGGTGAATATTGTTTCACATCAGGCTCGAGTACCACATCTTATCCAAAGGAGGTAACTAATGCCCCATCGAAGAATTCAAAGGAAAGCACACAAAATCTCCCTCCCTCAACTTTTTGGTTATAAAGTTGAGCAGAAAAGAAAATGATCAGGAAATTGAAAATGTGTTCCTTTTGTGTGTGTGTGTGTGTGTTCTGCATATTAACCGTTTCCAGAGCATTCATTGTATTTTCAGAGGCCTTTCTGAGTAGTATTGATTTTGCTGTCAAGAAACTCTGTGTATTAAATTTCTTGAATTTTTAGAGCGCTCTATTTTAATTTTCCAACTGGTTCCTGTTATTATCTCCCACAAACCTGTTGGCACCTTTCTGTTTCTAACCTGTCTCTTTCCTTCTTGCCCAGACAATTTCTGGAAGTCTTTTAAACTGGCTCACCCTATGGCTTCACCTCTCACTGACCCTTGTCCCCACTGTTCTTTGGCAGAAGTCACCTCCCCCCTTTATCCTGGCAGTATGTTCTTGTTGCATTTCTATACCAGCATAAAAGCTGATGACAGCAGCCATGGAGGGCTGAAAATTACACAGAATCAATGGGAACAACATGCTGCTCATCATGAGTCCGCCGGCAGGCCAGGCGGCATGTGTCAGTGGGAGGAGCCTGCATTTTAGAGGCACTTATCTGGCCATAAATCCTGGCTCCTTTACCATCTGTGACCTTAGGTGGATGTTGGACTTCTCTGAGGCTCAGTTTCCTCATCTGTAAAAACAAGAGGTATGTTTTTATGGAATGATGGGAATTAAGATAAAAGGTTCTCAAAAGTTCTCCATAAGTTTCATTTTAAATTCAATATATAATCATTCCTTTAAGAATCTATAAACAACATATGTTGTTTAAAAAATCTATAAGAACAATTTAGTTGACAGTTTTAGTTACTAATTTCCTTGAAAGATGAAAGCAAACATTGATTTTTACCATTCTTCATGTATTTTTCATCACAAATAATGATAGATCTGCTGAGCTTTTTTCCCTCAGTCTACAAGGATGTGTATTTTTTTTAGTGGTTATAGTTAATTGCACTTAGAGAAAATCTCAGGTTAACCTGAGTAAGGAGATGAATATAAAAAGTGAAGCATAGGAACACACCTAGAGAAAGGTAAAAACAGACAAACATCCACCCTGGTGCATTTGTTCGTTGCCTCATTAGTGTCTTGCCAATAACACCTTTAAGAAACTACCCCTTCACATTCTGGCCATGTGCTTCGAGTGGGGACTTACCACCCCTTATCCCTACCATTGTCAAATGATGAGTTTGTAGAATGCCTTTGATGCAGTTCATGTCAGCAAAATGCAAGGATTTGGTTGGGGGCCCTAGGATAGAAACGTCCTCTGTCTTCACTGGAAGTTTCCAGAAATAATACCCTCTCATCCTCTGGATGATGCGTGGTGAGATTATAAGACTAGATGGCCTTCCCCATCTTTTCTGCTTGGCAGTGAGACAGAAATGACATCATGTGCTTCTGAATCAAATGAGATCTGAATCTAGAACTGTCACTGTCTCCAGATACGTGAAACAGCAATTCCCTTTTTACTCCAAGCCAGTTTGAGTTGGATTTTCTGTACCTTGAAAACAAAAGATTGCCAACTGATACTCCATTAAGATGGAAGCAATTAGGCTGGGCGTGGTTACTCACGCATGTAATCCCAGCACTTTGGGAGACCGAGGCTGGTGGATCACCTGAGGTCAGGAGTTCGCAACCAGCTTGGCCAGTGTGGTAAAACCCTGTCTCTACTAAAAATATAAAAAAATTTGGTGGGTATGATGGTGGGTGTCTATAATCCCAGCTGCTTGGGAGGCTGAGGCAGGAGAATTACTTGAACCCAGGAGGTGGAGGTTGCTGTGAGCCAAGATGGTACCATTGAACTCCAGTCTGGGTGACAGAGCAAGACTCTGTCTCAAATAAATAAATAAATAAATAGTTTAGAAGAAGTTGAATATACCAGTAGATAACTACACCAAATGGCCTGCCCTATCCAGACTAAAGTTGAGCTTCCGTAATCATAACTGTTATCCTAAATTACCTCTCAAGAAACAGTATGTCAATTCATAGACTCAGTGAATACTGTTACCATGATCTATGTATATGAAAATCTGCTTGTCTGCATTGACCAATTATTTTCAGTTTATTAGATGTGTAACCTTGAACAAGTTACTGAACCTCTTCATGTCTAGGAAAGTGTTCTAGGTTGGTTCAGTGGGCAATAGGCAGACATGAGAAGTACTTGAGCTGGAGGAGTAACAAGTTAAAAGGGTATTTGGGAAGATTATTCTGGGAGAAATAGTCACCTTACTTATTTTCATGGTTTTGAGTTTTGTAAATTTGGTATCTTACTTGTTTGAAGACCATCTCCTCCCACTTTAAGGAGTAAAGTCCATGAGAGCAGGGAGCATCTCTCTTTATTCACTCAGCACCTACACAGTATCTGGACGTAGTAGGAAGCACTTTATAGATACTGACTGAATAATTGAATTATGGATAGAAGGAGAATATAAGAAGAGAGAGAATGAAGAAAGGAAGAATATCTCGGAGACAATAGCTGCAACCCATATGTGTAGCACACAGCATGGTGGCCAGAGAATGGAAAAGTAAGGGGTAAATCCAACAGGTGCTACCAAAGCTCACAGAATTTATTGACTGAAGGAGAAGAAATAAGAAGAGACAAAGAAGAGTAAGGTTACTACCTGAGAGGTTGAAACCATGGCTATGCCATGACATCAGTGGGAAAGTTAGATTGGGAAGCAGTTGGAAGGAAAGAAGCATGCACTCGGTTTTTAGATATGTTTCTTAGGAGAGGAGGATGTGTCGGTATGGACACATCTAATAGGAAGTTTGAAATGAGGGGTTTGGGGTGCTGTTGGAACTGGGGGTGTCAGGTTGGAAGGCATGGAGAAACCACAGGAGTGGGCATGTGCCCAAGAGGGTGAGAACTGAATGGGGCCAACCCTGGAAATGAGCCAAGGAATGAGCAGAGGTGGAGAGGCTGGAGAATCGGGGAGAGAATGAGGAGAGTGTTTGGTGACAGAGCAAAGCAGGGACCGTGACAAGAGGAGAAGCATCTCCTGCTCTTTCCTTGTCATGTTTCATAGCAAAGCACAAACTTGGTTACCCAGGATTTCAGAGAAATTAATGTAGATTGTGTAAACGTAATGCTACTAATCAGATTGTCTGTATCAGTCACTTTCAAACTTTCTTATTGCAACCCACTTGAAGAAAAGCTCTGCTCCATATAATTGTCACATAAGAAATGTGAGCAATTTGGGAAAAGAGCACATTTTGAGGAAATCTAAGTTCCCATAAGTAAGGGTTTTGACTTAAAATCCACGACATTATGAGACTTACTTGTCTATTTAATAATGGTGTCATACTCTCACACTTCAAAATTTAGAGGAGTCATAGAATTAAAAGGAAAGCATTTGCTTTCTCCAAATATCCAAATAGCATCTTCTCTTACAGCTTTAAGTGTTGGTTTATTAATTTGCAAGAGAAACTTAAGGCTTACACTTTGGATCCTAGCACTGGTGTGTAATTAAGCGCACTCTAGCTTTAGAAATGGACAAACCTGGGCTCAAAACCTGGTTCTCACATTTCTTAGTTATGTGACCTTTGCCAAGTTTCTTAGCCTCTTTAGTTTTCTATTTCTTTGCTTGCAAATTGGGATAACAACGTTTAACCTATGCAGTTGCTCTTATGTTGAAGAAGCCGCATTACTTATGGTACTATACTTAGCACTTGGTGGGCATGTGATGAATGGCAATTGTTATTATTGTCCTTGGTTGGGAGCGTTAAGTTATAGACCACTTGTGAAGCTCCTAGCAAAGCACCTGGCACAAAGAAGCAATAAATCTTAATGATCTTTTCATAACAGCAACCAAAGAGTAGAAATACAATTGTAATCCAAGTGCACAGTAGTATACAAACCCGTTGCATGATTTTATCTTGCAATAAAATCTTTAGAAAAATATCTACTGGGCAAAACAAAGCACGTTGACAACATGGATGCTGTTGGACAGATTGTGTCCCATTTGTATGAAATGAAAAATGATGCAGCACTGAGATGGCATTCTTAATTCCCAATTCTTAATTCCTAATTTCTCCCAAATTGTCCTTTGGGAGAATTTAGAAGTGCCCCAAACCAGATGTCATCTCTCCAAGAGACATGCCTGTAGCAGTTTGATAAATCAAGTTTTGTAAAAGGTGCTGCTGTGTACTCATTAGCTGTGATTATTTTAACTGTGCTGTCATGTATGAAGCTGAACATGTGGTCTTGCTTACATAGACATCGAGGTCCATACCAACATGCTTCTAATCAGACATGCCCATCTCACCACTTTTCACAGTCTTTAAAGCTATGCAAACAATTTTTTACAACTTACCAGAGTTTCTGTTTATAAGCCACCACCTAAATGGAGAGCTGCTTAGACAATATTTATTTTTAAATTTAAATACGGACTACACTGCTAATTGGTGGCAGTAACCATGTGGAAGCCATTCTGTTCTAAAATCATAGATCCATCCCCAAGAAGTCCTTGTGCCATTTCCTGGGAAAGTAAATAACAAATGTTTTGGGGGCTTTAGACATCTTTCACATGCGCAGCACAACCCAGTTCTCCATAATCCAGGAGAATCTATTGTATTAATATCGCATATGTGGAATACATACCATATGTTTAAATTAGAGCTAGCTAATAGTTCTTATATCTGAAATTCTTGGTGGTGGTGATGAAGGGGTGGAGTGGGGAACATCAGCTTCCTGATTCCTGTGCCTGCTGATCTTTGCTTATATGGACAGTGTGTGTGTTTTGTGATTTTGGATGGTGAGCTATTCTTCAGGGGCTTTCTCCATAGTGATCCAGTGCAGGCTGAGGTGTGTGTTCTTCTACAGAGGTTTTTCACATGCTTTTGTTGGGGTCCTCAGGGTTATCACTGGCCTAGGCCACTTGTTATTTTAACTTCTCCTTAGGTGGGTAGACCACATAATAGTGGTTCAACCTGAGCCTCCAGCCTGCAGGAGGTGGGCTGTGATGATCTGTTCTCGAGGAGGACATTTCCACCCTCTCCCACGACCCCACTGAGGCAGAGGCAGACAAGTTTCTTAGTAGTCTCCTTTTGCAGGTAGGAGAATTTATTTCCCTGTTACACTCTTTTACAGAGTGATGATCGTTTGAGAGTTCCAGGTTTATGTGGGAGTCTCAGTTCCCATCTCCCCATCCCCACTTCATGAAGGCCCTGGGCTGCTTCTCCTGAACCATGTGGATGTTATGATCCAAACACCATGATACTGACCGCCGCCCTTCCCCTCAGGACAGCCAGCACCAGTTCAGAGACTTGGTTCTGCTTTTCACATCCCTCTGTGTATTTGACCATGGAAAATTCCTTACTTTCTTGAGAGCTCAGCTATGCATTTAGAAGGATATTTGTTATATTTTACTCAGAATTTCTACGTTTTTACACTTGATCTTAGCCAAAAGGCTGAGAAGTGATAGAATTTCTACGTTTTTAATAACAAAAGATTTTTTTCCTGAGATACTTCCTCTGCCAAGAACACATCATCACCATCCTCTGACAGAATTAAAATGTCTACTGGTGGGTGGAAGATGCTGTCTACATTCAAAGAGGAGTAAGGAGAAGGGGCCTCTGGCCTTTAGAAACTTGTAGATTTTTTTTTCTCTTAACTCACTCATAAGCTCCGAGAATTATTCTTTCAGTCATTCACTCAATTATCCTTACAGTCATAGATCATTCAATAAAACTTAGTTCCCACTATCTAGACTTTCATATTCTGCAAATATATGTTGTATACAGCATCTGCTGTGTGCCACACAGGTGCCCATGCCCAGCAAGATCATACTAGATCCCTGTCTTCATGGAGGACAGAAATGTTAATCAGATACTCACATCAGTAAATGTAAAATTGCAAATGTACTAAGTACCATAAAGTAGATGTGTGTGGGGCTGTGGGATATGTAATAGGGGATTTGCCCAATTCAGGCTAGAAAGCACTCATTTGGAGAAGTGAAATTGGAAACAAGAGTAGCTTTCACTAAGTTAAAAGAGGAGTGATAATTATTCTAGATAATGGAGCAGTATGTGCAAAGGCCCTGGGGTGAGGATGAATGAAAAAAGAAGTATGGTGACACGGAAGAAGAATAAAAAAATATGGTTTCAGAAAAGGCTGAGAGGAGCTAGGCCTAAATCACCAAAGACCTTATAATTTGTGTTAAGGAGTTTTGTATTTATCCCAAGAGCCATCTAAAGAGCTTTAAATGCTGGAACGACACATCCTAATTTTCTTTCTAAGATCCTAAAAGATCTTTCTGACTTCAGTGAAGAAAACAAATTTGAGGAGGTGAGAATGAGAGTAGAGACCAGTTGGGAGGCTGTTTCAGTAGACAGAGTTTCTGGTAGCTCAGCCCCCATTTTTACTTTGTAGATGGGAAGACATGGGACAGATTTGAGATTTATGTAACAGATAAAAGTATTAGGAAACAGTAGAAAGGACAGGAATAATTCCAAAGTTTCAGGCTTACATAACTGGAGGGAGGGTAGTATTTCTTTACTGAGATAGGGAACACTAGAAGAAGACAAAGTTTGGTGTAAAGGTCATGGATTTTTTAAATCAAGTTTGAGGTGTGTTTGAAACATATAACAGGAAAATAGAAAGAGACAATTGGATATTGTGTATATGGATCTGGAACTCAGAGAAGAGATCTGGAGATAGAAATACATGACTAATTTGCTCGTAGGTAATCATTTAAGTGGTAGGCCTAGATGAGATTTCCTATGGAGAGATTATAGGCTGTGCCCTGGATGCAGGAACATGAAGGTTATTGATATGACTTTAGATGGGAGCTGACTTGTTGCTGAGATGGGATGAAAAGCTTGGAGTAGGATGTAGAGAGAATAGGAAGTAAGGAAACGAAATCGGTGAATATGGACAACTCTTTCAAGAAGTTTGCCACTGAAGTAATATGAGGCTTTAATGGATGTTTAAAGGAAATTTGATTTCATTATGATTGGAAGGCAGAATCTTTTAAAACAGGGTGTCAGTGGAAAAATAATTAAAATGGTTTATTGATAATGAAAAGGTAGCCAAGATATAGACATCAGCCAGCACAGAGAAGACTCAAAGGCACTGAACCAAGATTAAATTGTAATCATAGCTAACATTAATGCAGTCTCACTGCTGTGCTAGGTGCCATTACAAATGTTTAACATGTATTGAAAGTCTGAATCCCACAAAACCTCTATGAAGTAGGTATGATTACTGTCTCTTGAGGAATGTGGGAAACCAGAGAGACGACCTAACTTGCCAGGGTGGGAGAACAGTGATTTGAGAGCAGGCAGTCAGGTTGTGGAATCCATGGGGTTTTTAAAAATTTCCTTTTTTTTTTTGTTTTTTTTTTTTTTTTTAGACAGATTCTCACTCCGTCACCAGGCGCCAGGCTGGAGTGCAGTGGCGCAACCTTGGCTCACCGCAACCTCCGCCTCCTGGGTTCAAGTGATTCTCCTGCCTCAGCCTCCCGAGTAGCTGGGACTACAGGCGCACGCCACCATGCCCAGCTAATTTTTGTATTTTTAGTAGAGACGGGGTTTCACCATGTTGGCCAGGCTGGTCTCGATCTCTTGACCTCGTGATCCGCCCGCCTTGGCCTCCCAAAGTGCTGGGATTACAGGCGTGAGCCACCGCGCCCGGCCCCAAAAATTTCCTTTTTAATTGACAAATAATAATTGTAGATATTATATTCTTATGGAGTACAATGTGATGCTTTGATATATGTTTATGTCATGGAATGATCAAACCAAACTAACAAATCTATCACTCGCATATTTACTATTTGCATGTGTGTGTGTTGTGAAAATCTACTCTTGTAATATTTTTTAAATACACATTCTTAGCGGTGATGCTATACTGCTTCTCAGTATAGGGATGCAAAGTCAAGTATTTGAATCATCCATGAGCCAAAATACGGACTCGTCCGTCTACAGATACTGAAAATGTTATCGATTGTGTAGTTACTTTGAGGCAAAGTATAAATTAGTGCCGACCCAAATACTTGGTTAAAATTCCTTCGTGATTGTGTATAAAATGTGGCAGTTAAAAAAAAAAAGAAGAAGAAAGAAAAAAAGTCCTTCTTGGCTTTGTATTATAACGCAAGACAGCAAGACAGACATAAAGGAAGTGTCAGGAGAGCAGCTTTAGCTTTAATCAGTGGCCTTTAAGAAATATGTGTGCATTATTCATTTAATTGCACCTGTAACTGCACAGGGGCCTCACTGCTGAGAGTGTAATAGGTGAGCAGAATTCACAGCCGTCTGAAGCACTCGCACCTCTCTGCCAAGAACTGTCACCTGTGAGTTTCGTTAACCAGTGTCCTAAAATATATGATCTTTCCCGGGTCCCTGGGGAGTGGCTTTAAATGCAACCCATGTGTGTTTCTTTTCCTCCTAAGGCTTTAACAACACGGAGAGAACATGTGATAAAGAGTTTATTATACGGAGAACGGCTACCAATCGAGTGCTGAATGTCCTCCGTCACTGGGTCTCAAAGCACGCACAGGTAAGTCAGGGCCCTCATTGATTACTTGCAGGGATTTTTAAAAATCACCTTTTTAAGTCATGACACAGGTAAGACACCTCCCGATTCTTTGGAGTTAAGTTTGAAACCTTGACACTGGAACTTAGGAAGGGAAGAAATAGGCTAGGCATACAGATCAAAGCAGACACACATGTCTTGCCAACATCCACTGTGTCAGGTCTGCAAATGACATGACGTGGTGAAACAGGGCTCCCCTGTCCCTGCCTCTTCTGAGGAAACAGCCCTTGCCCATGGGCATCTGAGCCATAGTAAGGCACTCTACTGTGCCACCTACCCTGGGGGCACCTTTCACAGGGTCTTCTCTGTAAGTGGAGCTATGCTTGAGAGACTGCCAGCTGTAGGCACCCTGCCCCCCACCCAGCTAGAGGCAAACCCCACAGTGCCCCCAGAGGCAGACAGCAGGTGTCCCCTGGAGGCCAATAACACACTGGGATCTGGTCAGGGAGTGCTTTCTGGGCCTTTTTCTAGAGACATTTTGCCTCATGCTCTTTGATGTACTGGTTCCCAATGCTGTTTTTAAATTGTGTTACACTGACAGGACACCCAATTGTGATCTTGTTTATGCGTTTTCAGTGCCATTTTGTAGAATTTATTCTCCTTTTGCAAAACAAATCAAACGCCACTTTGTCCCTCGGTGTGATGCATGCATAGTGCTTTTCTTACCCACTGCCACATGCCAGGCAGTCCCTCCTGGACACGTGCCTGCCTGGCACCCTGCAAGGAGCGTTTGAGAGAGAGAATGGGGCCCTGCATGGCTCAGAGCAGAGCATGTGCAGCATATATTAAAAGAAATATAATAAAATTGTCAGTCCACTAATGAGACTCATGTGTTATAAAAGAAAAAGAGAAGGTATTCCCAGATCTTTATTATTAGGTTGGTGCAAAAGTAATTGCAGTTTTTGCCTGTATGTTCTCAGAGGCCATCGTGTGTCTGCTGTGTGGTCCTTGGTAATGACAGTCTATTCAACAGGGTCATCATGAGGGCAGGCTCCTGAAATCCCTGTGGTAAGAATATACTAATTAGGAAAAGTGGAATTTAAGCCTCATCACAAGTAAGCCTATAAAAACTCTTAAATATTAATTAAAATAGAGTAATAAAGATAGCATACTGAAGAATGTAAAAATTCCATTTTACACATCTTAAATACATAAAAAAAGTTTTTTAATCCTATGTGAGTCAGATTCCAAGAACCATCTTAGCATATGAGAAATGTCTAGTATTTTTTTTTTTTGAAACAGAGTCTTGCTCTATCGCCAGGCTGGAGTGCAGTGGTGGGATCCCGGCTCACTGCGACTTCTGTTTTCCAGTTTCAAGCAATTCTCCTGCCTCAGCCTCCCAAGTAGCTGGGACTACAGGCACACACCACCACGCCCGGCTAATTTTTTGTACTTTTAGTGGAGACGGGGTTTCACCATGTTGGCCAGGATGGTCTTGATCTCTTGACCTCGTAATCCGCCCGCCTCGGCCTCCCAAAGTGCTGGGATTACAGGCATGAGCCACCGCGCCCAGCCCGTCTAGTCTCTTTTCCCTGTAGTCTCAGTGAGCTGCTGGTAAATCCATTTTGCCTCACTGCAGATAAAACACTATCATGAATTTTAGCATTTACAACTTTTCTACTGTCTGATGGTCCATCTTATTCTTCTCTGATTTTTTTACTCAAGAATCTGGACATTTAATTCCTGGGGCCCACAGTGGCTTCTAAGATGCAAAGTAGCTTCCATAGACAAGGCTGAGCTGGTCCTCTCACCTGGCTTCAGCTCCCCTCCTCCCTTCCAAATCTTCTCCCCAAAGCCCTCCAGCCTTGCCTCCCTATCCACCTGACTTCCCTTTTCTCCATCCCCAGGGCCGTCTTTTTCTAATTATCTCAGATAGGAATACCTCCCAATTCACATACAATTTTTACAGTTGCTACAAAAATACCCCAAAGCAAATGACAGTATGCTGAGTGTTTTTTATTTTTGGTAAAGGAAATTCCTAGATGGGGAGAGATTCATGTACGGAAGCCGTTGTTTACAATAAAGAGTTATACAGTAAGGTTTGCCACCTGATTTGGCAGCTGAATTGTTTAGGCATTTCAGATGCTTCACGACCTGAGTGACTGCAGCTGTGCTTATACATGAGCCAGCACGTCCATCTCCAATTCCAGTTAGAGGGATCCTAGCTCCTCAGACTCTCCCTCCAGCAGGGGCATAGGTGAGTGATATAAACAGCTCAGGGATCCAGTCTTCTCTTCCAACCTTACCATTGTGGAAAATATAGACCCTGGCTATTTCATTCACTAATGTGCCCAAGGAAGTCTTCCCACAAAGTCTTTCCTTACCTCTCCTGCGTGTGTGAGTGGGCCTCTGGGATCTATGGTAGGTTATCCATGTCCTGGTGTGACCTTGTCATGTGCATCTCCTGTCACCTTCCTCATCCTCTCTGTATGAGCTCATGACCATGTGCAGGACATTTTTGTGAAATGGACATTTCACTTATTGGGAAATGCTTCGGGGCATTTTTTTTTCTTTTTTGCTGGCTTAAGTGTCCAGATTCCCTTTCTTCCTTTTATTGACTCCCTTATGGCTGCCTGGTAATCATTTGGCCTCCACAGTGGGCAGTCTGAGCAAGTCCAGGCAGGCTCTTGGTGATGGATTGATAAATGGTTCAGATAGACAGAGCTCTCAGCTCGCAGTCCTGGGGCCTCATTGTGTGGGCCTAGCCTGAGCCATTTCATTCAGAACATGTGAAGGTGGCCTGGCTTTATGGAGCCTAAGCAAGCTGATTATTATGGTGCTTAATGAAAGAGTAGGGCCGGAAGCGGTGGCTCACGCTTGTAATCCCAGCACTTTGGGAGGCCGAGGCGGACAGATCACCTGAGGTCAGGAGTTTAAGACCAGCCTGGTCAACACGGGAAAACCCCGTCTCTACTAAAAACACAAAAAGTAGCCGAACATGGTGGCGGGCACCTGTAATCCCAGCTACTCAGGAGGCTGAGGCAGGAGAATTGCTTGAACTCGGGAGATGGAGGTCGCAGTGAGCCAAGACCACACCGTCGCACTCCAGCCTGCACAACAAGAGCAAAACGCTGTCCCCCACGACCCCCCAGAAAGAGTAACAGCCCATCTTGGTATCTTTATCCAAGTTTATCTGCAGGTCTTTACTCTCCCAAGGCAGCATCTAGCTATAGTTGGGACTGCTGTTCCGAAAACCTATGCTATAATCCGACTGTCAATCCACCCTCACCCTTATTGTCTTTGGTTTTCACATCATAAAGTTAAGGGCTTGGATAAGATGATTTTTAATTATCTGATTCACTTTGTACTAGTTGAGTCAATTTCAGGAAGAATATAGCAGTATCATGGCAACCTGATTATTTTGAATCAGGAGCTTTTAAAAAATGAGTAGGAAGTTGAACTCATCTCAAAACTACAGCCAAACATCGTAACAATTACATTTTTTCTCACATGGTAAACTACCCAGAGAGGCCACTTCAATTTCTAGAAACAGAAAAGCTGTAACTCTACATCAACCAAGATATAGATTTACCCACAGATAATCCAGACGATCAAGGCTACACAGAGAAGTAGATATCATGTATCTATTTATCATTTTCATCAAAGGTAACTAATATTGGCAGATACTACCCTGACCTTTATTCAGGAGAAATAAAAAGTTGCAGAACTATGGGGGTAGGGGTTGGTTCTCCAGAGAAATAAGAGTGCCCCAGGACACCACCTCCTAACTCTACCCCCATGTGGTGTTAGGAGAGCATTTCTTCTCCTAGAGCCTTCTAGTTTTTTCTTTAGTTAATATTTGGGGAGGCTTATGATGCTCCACTTTTAGAGGGTTCTAAAAACCTTCAGATGTGAATACTTTCTGGCCTATTGCTCCTCATTTTGTTACACATTCTCAGTCATTTGTTGCCTTTTCAGTTGAAAGTGAAGCCACAGGCCCAGGCTGGGTTTCTGCCATGTGCCTTGCCCATAGATCAGCAGAGGGAGCAGCGGCCCAGAGTCAGGAACCAGTGTTCTTTCTCCAGCTCTGCCACTGTAGCTCCTACGGGGCCCCAAGCTGGTCTCTCAGCCTCTTCGGGTGTTAGTTTCCTCTTCTGAAAATGAGAACAACCATCTCTGCTTTACCTCTCCCAAGGATGTGATGAAGTTAAAGGTGATGTTGAATTAAGCATAAAGCATGATATTGATGTGTGCGATGAAATTCCTTTCAGCTGCGGGCAGGAGAGATGCACTTTTCATCACCCTACAACCAGCCTGTAAGCTCCTTGCTTGTCTCATTCATCCTTGTATCTCCTTTCACATAGTTCTGCAGTGCTGACCACATGGCAGATGCCCAGTTAACACTTGTGAAATTGAGTTTCTATTTTAATATTTCCATTGTTCATTCTTTCCTGGAGGTCATTTTCTAGCCTTTAAAGTTTCCAAAGTCAGCCCAGACCAAAACTAGAACCACTCATCAATCAGAAATCCGGGCTGTGTGTTTAGACAGTCTAAGTAAAGGAAGCGTTTTCATTAAATGTCTACACACTTCTCGAGCATCTCCTGCTGGGAGGCCTTACATATCATTTACACAATTCCCAGGTCCCTGCAGGTGTCAGACCTGTAGTGCTATTAACCAAATGCTCCCGTGATTGCTTTTGTCTTTTGTGCGCAGACAGATGAATGGGGGCTGGCTATAGACATTTCAGATCTACGCACAAGTCTCTGTCAAAGGCCTTTCATGTATGATCTTTAGCAATTTTGGTTTTCCTCAATTATCTTATTGACCAGTTCTGAAGAGATGTTGTGTCCATTTATTCGAGGAATTTCACAGACCATGAGTGACACTGATAAAAGAGCTTCAGCTGTGTCTGCAGGTTACCACTGGCTCCATCAGGCTCTGAGTACCATTTGAATGACAAGTGGCCGAGAATGAAACAGTCACATATTTTCTTAATTGTCGGCTTAGGGGAATGTTTTTAGAACATGAGATCAGACAAAAATGACCTACCTACATAAAAATCTCCTCCCCAAAGGAGTTTGCAGAGGAACACTGCTACTCCCTTTTCTGTTTTCTCACCTCCTTGATTCATTCACTAGTAAGAATTGGGCACCAGAATGTTTCAGACATTGGGGTAGGTGTGGGAGTGAACAAGGTCCATGCAAGCATTGACGTCAAGGGGCTTCCAGCCATTGGGAAAAGCCCCCGGGAAAAGGCCCACTAACAGCCATTGGACTTAACAAAATTACATGTGTGGCCGGCTACTAAATCGAATTCTTCTGATTGTTTCTGACTTTCAGGCAGAGGACCAAAGGCACAGGGGCAGGTAAAATAGGTAGCAACAGCCTGCGTGTCCTTAAATGAGTGGCCAGGTCACCTACACAAGACCAGCTAGGAGCTCGTGAAATCAATCCTTCTAGCAATTGTGGTCACCCACCTATGGGTGGGTGCAGAAGGGGTCAAGGAGAGAGTGATTTCCAGAGAGAGCTGTCTGTGTAAGTTCCTGCCACCATGGGGAAGGCGGGGAGATGCTTCCTTTTCACTTCGAGCCACATGAGAAACGCGTCAAGGAACCTACCCAGCTAGCCTCTCCCCTGAAAGGTGCTCGCTGGGCACAATGAAGAGTGGTAGATGTGCTAGGAGTGAGATGCATTCATATGTGTTTCAGTGGACCAGGTGAATCCATGGGGAGTCTGATCTGGATGGCCCCGCATCCTGCCCAAGAGGACTGCCTGGAGGGCTGAGCCGTAGACAGAGGCTGGGGGAGGCAGACCACTGGCAGCCCAGGGCCTGGGGGAGTTGAAAGTGACTCACAGGAGGACAGACATTGCCAGAGTCAGGGGAGCTGGCCCTAAGTCTCCCACAGAGAGGTCTCCAAAATCTCACCAAAGTGCCCCATACAGGAAAAGCTGGCCAATTCCCACCTACCGTATCTAGAGAGATCCAGGGCCGGGCTCCCCCTACATTACACTATCACACCAAACTATTGCCTTCCCCTGGACCCGAGCTGTGGAAGCGGAAGCCGTAGCCAGCTAGTGGGGGAGGGGGGCAGTGGAGAGAGCAGAAAGGGCCTCCTGTGTGGGCCACCGGGCTGGAAGCAGCCCACGCCAGGGCCGGAGGGAGGCTGGACTAAGGTTTTGAATATACTGGACTGGACATTTTGACTGTTGAAATGAGACCATTTTTGTAACTAAAAACTACTGGAAGACATTAGTGCCTGCCCAGAACTCCATGCCAGGTAGAGAGGGACAGACTGCCGATGCTTTGCTGGGACTGGCAAGAAGCAGTGATGCCGTTTGACGCTTCCATTGTTACTTACTGTGCAGGACGTCTAGGGTCCCTTGGGAGAGCAATTTCACAGAATCCATCAAAATAGCTCAGCTGTTATATTTCTAACTTGCTTCAGTCCTCTTATGTTCATTTTATGGTGAAGAAAGAGATACATATTTAGCTAATAGTGAATAACTTGGGTTTATATTTCAATTGATTTTTTTTGGCATTTTTATTGAAATATCACATACCTCATATAAAGGGCACTGAACTTCAGTGTGTAGCTCAGTGTCTTTCTGCCTATGTGTACACCCATATAACTGCCACCCATCTCAAGGTCTGGGACTTTTCCAGCCCCTGAGGGGGTCCCCCAAGTCTCTGCCCCTCTTCCTGAGTGTTACCTGTGTACTATTAGTTTTAGTATTGTTCCTTTTGACATTATGAGCTTTTAATATATTCAGGATAAAATCCTTCATCTGTCCAGTGATATTCATTTCCCCCAATTTGTTCTTTTACATTTAGCATTGCTTATGTTTTACATGTATACATGCTTTTCCCATTATAAGAGGGTTTTGTGTATACTTTATCCTATAAACACAGACACACAGACACACAGACACACACACACACACACAGAATCCTTATCACTCTTTCGTTAAAATATACATTCCCTAATACTTTCATAACACAATTAACAAATAAATACAGTCTGGGGTAGAAGACAGGAATGAGCGGATCTTACAACCCCATTCTAGTCACTCATAGCAGCTGAGGTGAGAGTTTTTACATCTCTAAAAATCACAGTTGGAGTTAAATTCAGTCCCAATGTGCCTTTGTAGCGGAGCTTTCAGAGCTGGGGGGATTTGGAATCCGTCTGGAACTATGATGGTAGGGTGATCTTGATCAAAACCCCTGCTCTGGCATTTATTGGCTGTGTCTGAGCAAACTATGTAGCTCCTCCAGGCCTCCATTTCTTCGTCTGTAAAAATGGGGATTGATATCACTTTTTCCTTTGTGTGATGGTGAGGGTTATGTGAGTTAAAACACAGAGTAGCCATTACAGATGGAGGTTCAAAGCACTGCGGATCCTGCTCTTGACAGAGATAATCTTGTGAAGGCGGCGTCTGGTCCAAACCCAGACCTTCAAGCAGGCCGAATGCTGTTCCCCACATTTGACCGGTGAACCACTTAAGTCTCAAAGGGGTTCAGTCAGCATTGCCCAGTTAAACCTGCTGTGACGGTGGAAATGTTCTATATCATGGTGTCCAGTACAGTAGCCTCTGGCCACATGCAGCTAATTGCTCACTTGGAATATAGCTAACGTGGCTAAAAAGCTGAAGTTTTGATGTTACCGAATTGAATTAAATGTAGATAGTCCCATGTGACTAATCGTTACAGTATGAACAGCACAGGTCTAAGCCACTCAAAAGTGCCATAGGGAAACAAATTCCACTGTCAGCATCCCTCCCAGTCTTCCTCTGAAACAGGAACCCCACTGGGTGGCCTCCACAATGGCTCCAGCAATAAACCTGCTGAAGGGGGCACACCTGTATTAGGTTTATGGAGAGAAAAGCAAAATCTTTATGTAACCTCAGAGTCCGTGTTATCTCAGAGAAGACAATGGCTCTTTCCAGTGAGAAAGCCAACCAGTGAGCATCCATCTGCCCCACAGAGTTTAGGTTTTGAGGCTGCAGTCCCAGGTCTGAGGTAAAGGGGGGACACGCCTTCTGACTCGTTAAGGTGGAAAAGTGGGTGCCAGTGTAATGGCCTCTACTTAGTGTGTTCAAGGTCTCAGGGATCAGATTTTCCCAAAATGTGAGTGTACACAGTTTGTCTCTTCTGTTTCTTATTTTGACAGATGGCAGGGCCCCTTCTACATTTTTTTGTTTATTTTTTGGCATTGCCTAGTGAAACACTCAATTCCATGTTGATTAGAGCCCTGAGTTCAGGTTTGTTCATTGCTCCAAATCTGAAATGAAGGTTGGGCCAGGACAAACACAGCACAGAATCTTTGGTGTGGGCGGGAGAACAAGAAGTGAAAGAAACAAGCGGCTACTGAGCAGGCAGCTGCTGTCACCTCTCCTGATGGCTCCTGGTGTGCTTCCAGCCTGCCCCTCCTCGTCCCTCCGGGCTCGTGCCGGCGGCCACACGGTACTTTTCTATCACACTCCCTGCCCGGTCTCTGCCCTTAAACAGTGGATCTTCTATTCCATTTGCAAGGCAATCTCAGCATACGGGGCGTGACCTTTGAGCTCTTTGTAGGAGAAAGTGGCCTTTCTGCTGTGAGTGGGGCTTCTTGTCCCCACTTCCTGAAGATGCTCAAGGCTTTACAAGCCCCTTTCCCTAAGTCTTCACCATGGCTGGATGAGACTCCTGGTGGAGAAGTGTTCACGAGGACTCTGAGCAAGAAGGAGGAACCACTGAATCGCATGGAAATAACCTGGGAGGAGCCTGAACTTTGGTATCGGTTTAGTTAGGATACAGGGCACATGGTCTTTTATGGGTGACTTGAGAACCTGATTCTTAGAATGAAGGTGGGTAGTTTCCTCTGTGAGGATGGATTCTGAATGACAGAAACCCAATTTTAAAAAATAACATACTGTATCACTTACTTTATATCAGATACTGTCTTAAGTTGTTTTCAAATATTAAGTCACTTATTGTGACAGGACTCATTTGAGGAAGAGGAGGTTGCTCTTATTATTACCTCTGTTTTACATATGGGGAAATGGAAGCTCAAAGAAACTGAGTCATTTCCCTGAGGTTCCACGGATAGCAAATGGCCACCGCTGGTGTCAGTCCCTGCCATGTGGCTGCACGGTTTTTGCCGGAACCCCCAATCTCGCAGCCTCTCCATCTTGCCGGCCAACTCTTGAGATGCAGACCATTCAAAATGTGAAATGTAAAAACCCGCTTCTGACTCAGGACAGTGAGAACAGCACATGTCAACACTGCCAAGTCTTTCTGTCTTTCTCAGTCTTTCCCTAGGAAAGTTACTTTTGACCGCAAGTCTATTTTGTGTTGCTCAAACAAAGGATTTGTACTTGCTAAAGGCTGATGCAGGGAGGAGCGCTGCACCCCTGCTGACAACCACTGCAGCACCTCCCAGGCTGAGATGGTGGCAGCAGTCACCCCTGCCAGCCACCCCAGGCCACCTGCCTGCAGGAGGCACAGTCAGAGCTGCCCGCAGTGAAGCCCCAGGAAAACCGCACTGTTCTTGAGGCCTCAAGACCCCAGACATCCCACCTTGACAAACAGGTGAGATGCTGCCCACTGCTCAGGGCCCAGAGTGCCATGAGGCTCCTGGGCCTGTCCCCAGCCAGTGGGAGCTGATGGGCATACCAGGAAGAAGAAGAAAAAATTTAGTCTCAATGTGAGCTGCTAGCAGCTATGAAATGTTTATAAATGACTGATGAGTTGTCTACTGCTTCAACCTTGCAAATGGTGTTTTATGTTTGTTTCTTTAAGAGATGGGGTCCAGTTCTGTCACCCAAGCTGGAGTGCAGTAGTGCAATCGTAGTTCACTCTAGTTTTGACCTACCCTTTGCCTCAAGCGATCCTTCCACCTCCACCTCCCAAAGTGCTGGGATTACAGGCATGAGCCACTGTGCCCAGCCACAGATGGCTTTATACAATCACCAAGTCGGAGGATAATCGATGGCTTATATCCTTTTTGTGTCAGTCCCACCCTTTTATTATTTATCAGCATCCATTCACTTCTGGCTGTCCACATGCCATCAGCCTCCGCGTATCTCAGCTAAGAGATCCCAAACATCCACCAGGCACACACCAGTGTTTGTTCTTTCCTGTGACGGCAGCCGAAATGAAATAGAGCATGCTCTACTTAATTGAAATAGGCCAGCAACTTCAGTTCCCTTTGGCCCCTTCTGATTTCCTGGACACGTAGACTGACGCTTAGCTTCATGGCAGTGCTGGATCCTGCTGTGTTCTTTTACTGACGACTGCCCTCTCCTTCTCCCCTCACAACAGATGCCTTAGGCATCACATTTTGCTTTAGTTCTTCAGAGATTTCTGTGTCAACAAGGTCTCAGATGAGGGAGAGATCTGGAAACTTGCACACTAGTTTGGATTCCATTGTGAGCTGGCTAGTTTCCTCATTTGTAAAATTGGCAAATTGATCTGTGTGGAGTTATAATGCTCAAATGAACTATTTGTTATATTTCTCTGGAAAATATGAAATATAAGAAACTATTATCTGATAAGTATGGATTTCCTTTTCTTTTCTTTTTAATTCCAAAGATAGATTTTTATTCTCTAACTCTTTCTCTCTGGTCCAGACAAACAACCATCCAAGTAAGAAACTCCTAGTTCCTTGAACTACTTACCAAAGTTTTTTCTCATCTTTTATACGTCCCTATTGTTATCCTTTAAACTCTCCTTACAGTGAGACATTTACAACAGGATTTATTAAGTTAGCGTGAGCTAGATTTAAGCTTTTAAGAAGCGTGCCTTCAATGGCACTTATTTTAAGTTTTCATTAGCTGTTGAAACAGAAACATTTTCCCACTGAACTATTGGGTTTCTTTAACCTTTTGTGGATGGATTTCATTGATGGAATTTTATGTACTTTGATAGCTTCTTATCTCTATTGTAAGAGTTTTATGATGCAAGTGCCATGGGGAGCCCTTATTTTTCCTAATTTTCCTCCCCACTCTTGTAATTACTCTTGGACCTTAGAAGCATTTCTGGAGACTGTGCATGCAACCAAGCCCTCAGGATGGGGGGGAACGATGACCCTGACATCACCTGGTCCTTGTTTGATCCAGCCAGACCTGGACCAGTGCCCTCTATCACTTTAGAGGTACCTTAGGATGCCAAGAGCTGACTTAACACTTATGGATCAACCGGTTCATCAGGCCCCACAGTTCTGCCTTGCCTGTTGCCTTTCTCTTTGTGTTCCTCTCCTCTCCACTCTGCTCTCAGATGCCCCTAACTTCTGGCTCCCAATCTCTTTGCATAAAGTCTCTCCTTGGGTGAATGTCAAAGATGCTACTTCTTCCACATTTCTGTAACTCTGAGTACATCTTCTCCACACTCCTATAACTCTGAGCGCATCTTCTCCACATTCCTGTAACTCTGAGCGCATCTTCTCCACGTCCCTGTAACTCTGAGTGCATCTTCTCCACGTCCCTGTATCTCTGAGCGCATCTTCTCCACGTCCCTGTAACTCTGCGTCTTCTCCACGTTCCTGTAACTCTGAGCGCATCTTCTCCACGTTCCTGTAACTCTGAGCACATCTTCTCCTTGGGGAAGGAAGGATGCACCCACTGGCTTTCTTTATATCAGTCTATTTCCCTCCTATGGATCAGGGTTGAAAAAAAAAAGTGTAACTAATAGACTACTTTCCAGTTATATTGGAGTTAAACTCAAAGATAATTTTGTTGGCAGGGGGCATTATTTAACTAAGAAAGTTAAATACAGTTTTAAGCATCAGGAATAAAAGGAGGCCCTTCCAGACTTTTCTTTTTCCCTCTGGTCTTTGTCATTTTCTTGAAAACGACAATCCTTATAAATTAACCATCTAACTAATGAAAAATACAGCATCTGAAAAAAAAAAAAAAAGATTCTCTTTTGTTCCAGTAAACTTACTGCCCTCTCTTATGTTTTTCAATTAGAATGTTCTTTTTCATCGTGTGAACGAGCCTTTTAAAATATTTTTTAAATGGACCGATTCCCTTTTGGGACATAAAGATGTAAGCTTGGAAGCTATCTGATTCCGGGGTTGTGGGGCAGTATTTAAAGATTCCTGTATGCACAGCTGTTCAGAACTAGGGACTGAATTTTAGCAAGTCATTCAAATGCAGAGTCATTTGTCAGAAAATGTTCAAATAAATGGTTTTCCTGATGGTTTTTTCCTTCTTGCTGAATTAGTGTCATTCATTCCCATTTGCCTCGTCCCAGTTATTTTTGTTCTAACATATCTTCCACATTTTCACTGTGCTTTCTCCCAGTCGCCTCCTACTTCACATCTGCTAAACTGATTTCCCAAACCACCAGTTTAAGACTTAGGTAGCTTATTACCACTTGTCTGAAAGTCAAGTATTCTCCCCCATGGACTTGTATGCATTCATTCAACAAACATTTGAGGGCTGACCAGGAGCAAGGCACAGTGCTTACCAGATTTGGGCTTTAATTGTCTGTGGGTTTTACTACCTGAAGCATAAGTCCCTGGATGACTGTCAGGCATATATTTTCTCAATGTCCTGTTCCTCTTTGAAGATGCAAGAACTTCATGAGTAGTTAATGACTAGTAAGTGTTGAATGTGTATTGGAAAGTTTAGAACTACTGTGGTATTGCTATGTAGGGTTTAATTCCAAACTTACTGCCTTTCCTTATGCTTTTCAATCAGAATATTCTTTTTCATCATGTGAACAAAGAGGCCTTTAAAATATTTTTGTAGTTAGGCAATGAAAAATGCCAGAAAACCCCACCCTTCCAGTTTTCCAGCAAGAAGCCCTGATTCAGAGTCATTGTTGCCCCAAGGTGGCGCCGATGCAGGCAGGCCAGGGGTGGTGGCCGGTGGGCAAGGTGAGCAGGTGCCCTGCAGAGCCTCCAGTCCCAAGTTTTAGCCAGCACAGTCTCCCCTGGAATAGGGTTGCAGTGTTAAAAGTTCTGAATAAGGTTTCCTCTCCTCAGAAGAGTTGAAAACCACATTGGTTTAGGCGTGTTGTCTCTAGTCCATGAACATGAGGAATCTAAGTGTACCCCAGACCTGTCAAGCCTGACTTGCATATATCATGATCATTCAGTGTCTTTGCCTCAGTATCCCAGTTTACAAACTGGCCTGAATCTAATCTAACTCTACACCACAATTTAAATTACATTCTTCATTTTGTTTAGTCAAAGAAGACAGAAAATAGTAGTATGCTTTTCATTTTCTTGAAAATCATTAAGTTAAATCCAAATCTCTTATTTCTGAGCTCAACACATCCTGAGTCCTTCGTTATAAGCTCTTTGTTCCAGATTTTAAAATTATTTGTGTGATTTTAATCCACTCTGCAGTATTTCCACTTTCCTTTCAAAACCTCTGGCCACCATTAGGAATATACTGTACTGATTACACTGAAAAAATTACTCTCATAATTCTCTTTAGCCTCAAACTGCGTTTATTGAATCAGATTTTCCCAATGTCCTAGAGTTCCCTTGGCCATGTACAGTAAATTACTAATTACTACGCTGCTCTCCTGAATCAATATAATTTCTAAAATGCCTAAGCTATCAACAGGGATTAGTTTTAAAGTGCTAGAAAACCTGATTTATTGATTTGCAGATGATTTTTCTGGTGTATGATCTAGTCTCATTAATGCAAACTAGTCTATTCGGGCTGGAAACCTTAGTTTCCAGATCCCTGTCTTACATGGTCATTGGTGAAGGGAAATAGTTCCAGGCTCAGCAACTTTTTGACATTTGTCTACCCTTCCCCAAGCCAGCTGCCGCTAAATCACTGATAGCTGCTTTTTCTCAAGAGGCTGAGTGGTTGTAGCAGTTAAAAACTCAGCTTTAAGCCAAGAGTTTAGCCTGGATCTAAGTCCTGGGCCTGCCATTTGCTAACTGTGTGACCTTGGGTAAGATACCTAGATTTTCTGTACCTGGACTTCCCCATATGCAAAATAGAAACCATGATAGTAACTATGCTGCAGGATTGCTATTGACGATTAAATGAGATAATAAAGTGGTTAAAATGTGGCTGAGTGTGGTGATTCACATCTGTAATCCCAGCATTTCGGGAGGCCAAGGTAGGTGGATTGCTTGAGCCCAGGAGTTGGAGACCAGCCTGGGCAACATAGAGAGAGCCCCATCTCTAAAAAAATAAATAAATAAAGTAAAAATTAGTCGTGCATGGTGGCATGTGCCTGTAGTCCCAGCTACTCAAGAGGCCGAGGTGGGGGAATCCCTTGAGCCCAGGAGGTCGAGACTGCTAGTGAGGCGTGATCACGCCACTGTACTCCAGCCCCAGGGGACAGAGTGAGACCCTGTCTCAA
Source organism: Cheracebus regulus (assembly GCA_963574635.1). Classification (NCBI taxonomy): domain Eukaryota; kingdom Metazoa; phylum Chordata; class Mammalia; order Primates; family Pitheciidae; genus Cheracebus; species Cheracebus regulus. The sequence continues at coordinate 22,436 of CAUYQU010013536.1, read as the reverse complement.
AAAAAATTACCTAGCATGGGACAACTTCTCACTGAGTCTTACTTATAATTAGGAGGGTTTTTTGTTGTTGTCTTTTTTTTTTAACTGATGCAGGGAAAATTCTGATTTTCCTAATTATTTATGAACATGTTGAGTAGAGTCAAGACAATCTTGGTAAAATAGACTCATCTCACAATAGCATCTCTCTTGGAGGATTCTGACATCGTCAGTGGACAGGGTTTTGCTCCTAAGCATGTGCTGGGTGCCACACTCCATCCCTTGGCAGTTTTTGTCTTGCTCCCTGCCAGAACTACCCACATTTTGCAGGTGGTTTTCAGTCTGTGCGTTTCCCGGCCCAGCCTCTCCTCAGGGTCAGTAGGGCGTCCCCAAGCCCCGCCTTGCAGATGGACGCCCTCCTTAAGCCTCTCCTGGTTTCTTTGGTTAATGTTTCTTTCATGTGCAAACCCACCCGGAAGTCTGCGGCTCCTTCACCTCGGAGCCTTGTTTGTTGAGTTGCTCAGTAATTCTTGTTGAAGGAACAAGAGCTTTGGACTCCTTTTCAGAGAATGAAATGTAAATGTCTTGCATTTTCTGAGCGCTCCACCTTTGAGAGCAGGACTGTTTCTTTGTTCGAATCCTCTGGCTCTGCATCCCTGCTTCAAGAATTGGAAAGCAAAAACTAAACTAGATGCTGTTGCTTTGATAACTTCAGTAAGTACTGAAGATTGGCTCTACTGGCGCAGGGCTTTATGCTGCGTTGTGTTATAACCACCGGCAGGTGGCGTCCCTCCTCCGGGCCTGCGGGCTCCACCCAGAAGCCCGCGCCAGGGTCAACGCCGACCCGGGAGCGCCATCTTGTGGGCGCCTCGATTGCCGCCTCCGAGCAGGCGCCCGGGTAAATCTTCCTCCACCGTTTCAGGACTTGGGGAAATGTAGCCAAAAATTACATGCGGGACAATTACAACACGGCTGTCAGCCAGACATGAGCAGCCACTTATCTCTGAATTGAAATAGGGCAAATGTCTTGTTGCTGCTTTAGAGTTCTTTCATTGAGCGGCAGCTTCTATATTTTCAACAGGTCATTCAACTTTTGAATGACCAATTCTGTATTTTACAGGCATTTGTAAAAAATAAAATGATCCATTCTAGTTAGTACTGCAGAAGATCTAATTTCTTTCACTTTTTTAGGGTTTTTTGTGGGGGGGGGGCTTTTTTGTGGGGTGGGTAGATAAACAGGTAATGTCAAGTCTTGCTACTCAAAATGTGGACCCTGGACCAGCAGTGTCAGCATCACCTGGGAGCTTGCTGGAAACACAGAATCCTTATCTCGGTTCCAGATCCTCTGAATCAGAATCAGATTTTAGCCAGAACCCCTAGTGAGTCCAGTGCATGTGACAGTTTGAAAAGGACACGTTTAAAGGACTGTGAAGGAGTCAGAAGGACTAGTGTTCTTGTCCCAGCCGCTCCATCTCCCCATGCTTCTCAGCCCGCCCAATCACCTCTCTTCAGCCTCTGTGGCCCCAATGTCATGGGAGACCATGAGATTATGGTTTCCGTCTTGTCTGATGCTAGCTCAGCTGAAGAAGAATTAAAATTATATACACGGCCGGGCACCGTAGCTCGCACCTGTAATCCCAGCACTTTGGGAAGCCAAAGAGGGCAGATCACTTGAGGTCAGGAGTTCGAAACCAGCCTGGCCAACATGGTGAAATCCCATCTCTACAAAAAATACAAAAATTAGCTGGATGTGATGGTGTGTGCCTGCAGTCACAGCTACTAGTGAGGCTGAGGTATGAGAATCCATTGAACCTGGGAGGCAGAGGCTGCAGTGAGCCCAGATCATGCCACACTCTAGCCTGGGCAACAGAGTGAGACTCTGTCTCAAAACCAAGCAACAGCAAAAAATTATATACAACAGGTCACTTTGTACATTGTAAAAACCCGTGCGAATGTAGATGAAAATTATGGATAGCAAAAATTCTTCCATTTCATACTCCACTATCAGAGAGTCTGCTTTGCATTATATCAGAGTCTGATTTATACCATCAGCAGCCAAGCAACTATTCAACTGTAACCATTTGTCATGCTTCAAATAGTGTCTCAGCAGATTTCATGAAGTCTTTCAAAGGTTCCTCTCAGGCCAGTCTTCCCAGAATTCAGAATAATATGATTACGTTAGGTTTTCCTTAACAAGACCTTTCACACACTTGCTGTCCTGGGGCCCCAGAAGTGTCCGCCATTGAGCCCAGCATGAAGTGCAGTAGGTACTCACTAATGCCAGTTCATTAAACCACTAATTGGCCCTCAGCACGGTCCAAACAGTAACCTGATATCCTTGACACTAATTGTGCGTTTATGATAATCAGATTATTTGCCTCATTAGAGACCTGACATAGCTACATGAGGACTTGGTTGTCTCACTAATATATATGAAATATTCATTAAGGAAATAAAGTTCTGTTGGCTGAGAAATTCTCTGGTAATGCACACACATTGATGAAGGTGAGAGCATTAATTGTTTACAAACATCATTCCCTTTACCTTGAAATGAGGGAGGGAGTGGAACAACAACAACAAAAAAGAATACCAGCAAACAATTACTCTCTTCTCTTTACATACATTTTCAAAGAAAAATTAATAGTGAGAAGGTGTTTGGCAATAAATAGGTGAAATTTTAGGAAAATATATCATCTGAAGCCTTACTATTGATAAGATATTAACATCTATGTCGCTCCTGGTCCCTAGTGGCTCTTGTTTCTGAAGAATTGGGACGATGTCAAACAGTGAAAAGTAAAATATTGGGAATAATTTGTTACATCATCTGCCACCAAACTGAGGTACAAAAATACTCAATTCAAATTAAATTATTTTGACTTGCATTGTCTACGGTTTGTGAAATTAGGATCTTAATTTTTTTTTTTTTTTTTTACCAAATACAGTAAAATCTTGCTGTTTTCTTATCTGATTCACTGCAATTAACAGTATTCTCTCCAGTCATTTAAAAGGACGTGGAATGTCAGTGCTTCAAAATGACTTTCCTAAAGTTAAACTTTAGGCATAAGTCACTTTCTATGAGGGAAAATAAACACTCATGTCTGTACATATAAAGATGTGATCTATCAGAGTAAGATCCTCAAAAGCAGGACTTGGCAGTGTTCAGTTCATCTCTGAATACCTAACAATTCCTCTATGCTGCCTGTATGTGTTTTATAAGGATACAGTCAATTACAGAATGTAAGAGACACATTTTTGTTCTTTTTGTTTTTTTCCCAACATTCACCTTGAAAATTTTCAAATTGAGAAAAAAATTGCCAGAATAAAAGAAAGTGCACTGATACACATCTAGAATCCCTCAGTAATCGTTCACATATTTAACACATGAATTCTCCCTCTCCCCACTCCTAGAACAAGAACCTGTCCTTTTAAAAAAATTTTTGCCTTTTTATTTTAGTTCAGTGGGTAGGTGTGCAGGTTTGTTATGAGGGTATCCTATGTGGTGCTAAGATTTGGACCTCATCACCCGGATAGTGAACATGGGACACAGTAGGAAGGTTTTCAGCCCTCGCCCCCATCCCCTCCCTCCTTTTGGAGTTGCCAGTGTCTGCTGTTACCATCTTTATGTTCATGTGATCCCAAGATTTAGCTCCCACTTACAAGTGAAAATGTGATAATTTGGTTTTCTGTTTCTGTATTAGTTTGCTTAGGATAATGGCCTTTGGCTTCATCCATATTGCTGTGAAGAACATGATTTCATTTTTTATGACTGCATAGTATTCTTTGGTGTGTGTGTACCACATTTTCTTTGACTGATCCACCGCTGATGGCCACCTAGGTTGATTCCATGTCCTTGCTGTTATGAACAGTGCTGCAATGAACTTGCGAGTATATGTGTCTTTTTGGTAGAACAATTTATTTTCCTTTGGGTATATACCCAGGGATGGCTGAGTTGAATAGTAGTTCCGTTTGTAGTTCTTTAAGACATCTCCAAACTGCTTTCCACAGGGACTGAACTAATTTGCATTCCCACCAATAGTGTATAAAAGAAAAACCTGCTGTTGCATAGCCAACAGTAAAACAATCAAATTCAGGGAAATGTAACATTGGCAGAATGCTCTCTACTAGTGAGTAGTCCTGATTCTGTTTTTGCCGGTTGTCATAGTAATGCCCCTTTAAAGCATTCCTCTCTTGACTGCAGGTTCACAGGTTTCATTTAGCTGTTGTCCCTTTGGTGTCCTTTGAGCTGGAAGAGTTCCTCAGTTTATCTTTGTTGTTTATGATATTGACATTTCTGAAGAGTACAGGCCAATGCTTCTTCAAAATTAGATCAATATTATGCATTTTTGGCAGAAATACTAAGGATGTGTTACATTACAGAGCATTACATTAGTAGATATATGATGTTGGTTTCTTCCATCAGAGGGGATGGTAACTTTGATCATTTGGGGTAAGGTGATTATCTGCCAGATTCTCCCTTTGTAATTAACAAGATCTCTGAGGTGTACTCTGACACTGTTAATTCTGTCCTCTAATACACTTCATTCAACGATGTTAGCATTCATTCATGATCCTCGCCTGAATCAGTGATAACTGCCTTGGTTGAAAATGGTGATTTTTGGCCAGGTGCAGTGGCTCACGCCTGTAACCCTAGCACTTTGGAAGGCCAAGGCAGGCAGATTGCTTGAGGTCAGGAGTTTGAGACCAGCCTGGCCAAGATGGTGAAACCCCATCTCTACTAAAAATACAAAAATTAGCCAGATGTGGTGGCACGCACCTGTGATCCAACTGCTCGGGAGGCTGAGGCAGGAGAATCACTTAAACCCAGGAGACGGAGGTGGCAGTGAGCCGAGATTGCGTCACTGTACTCCAGCCTGGGTGACAGAATGAGACTCCATCTCAAAAGACAAGACAAGAAAAGAAAATGGTGATTTTCTAACTCATTCATTTATTTGCATCTACTATGTGGAATTCTATAAAGAATAGCTTTAGGCTGGGTGCAGTGGCTCGCACCCATAATCCCAGCACTTTGGGAGGCTGAGACTGGAGGGTCACTTGACCCCAGGATCTCAGGACCAACCTGGGCAACATAGCAAGACCCTGTCTCTACAAAAAAATTAAAAATTAGCTGGCCATGGTGGCACACACTTGTAGTCCCAGCTACTCAGGAGGCTGAGGTAGGGGACCCCTTGAACCCAGGAATTTGAGGCTGCAGTGAGCTATGATCATACCACTGCACTCCAGCCTGGGTGACACACAGAGAGAGACCTGTGATTTAAAAAAGAAGAAGAAGAGTTTCATTTTCTACTTTTTAAAAATCTGTCTTAAGAGAGCATCAATATCAATAAGGACATACAGGTTCTTCTTATTAAACTGGTTATTGCTCATTCCTCTCATTATTCATTTTGATGCTCATATCATCCCAACTTTCCCCAGTGGGTCCCTCTTCAGTCTCACTCCTATGTTCATTTAACATGGCCCCATTAGTTTGGATCATTCTTTAGCCCTTAGCATATCTGTATCAATTCAGATATAGATATTTATAGCTTTAGCATATCTTCATTCAACATACTGCTCAAATGACAGGTTTTATTCTTGCAGCAAATATTTTTTGAGATACTGGTATGTCACAGTTACTGATCTTACTCATGATCCAGTAAAAAGCCAGGTAATTAGCTGGGCGCAGTGGCTCATGCCTGTAATCCCAGCACTTTGGGAGGTCAAAGCAGTGGATCATGAGGTCAGCAGTTCAAGACCAGCCTGGCCAAGATGGTGAAACTCCATCTCTACTAAAAATACAAAAATTAGCCGGGCACAGTGGCAGGTGCCTGTAATGCCAGCTACTTGGGAGGCCGAGGCAGGAGAATCACTTGAACTCCAGGTGTGGAGGTTACAGTGAACTGAGATCACACCACTGCATTCCAGCCTGGGCGACAGAGCAAGACTCCATCTCAAAAAAGAGTAAAAATCCAGGTAATTAAATTGACTCTTGCAATGTAATGCAGGGAGTTACAACAGCCATGAGTTACATGTGCCATGGGTGCACAACAAAAAGCTCCCAATCCCACTGGGTGAACTGAGAAAGGCTCCAGGGAGAGTGCATATCATCTCCTAGGCCCCAAAAATGAATAGAAATAAATGTGTGGAGGTGGCATCGTGTTCCAGGCTGTGGGAAGCACGTGTCTCTTGAGGAACTGAAGGTATTTGTTAAGTCTAGGACAGTGTGGGTGTGCTGGGGGCATGGTATTGTTGCAGGCCGCAGGGACGCAGCAGTGCGAGAGAAGAGGCTGGAGGGGTGGGCCAGGGCCTTGTAGCTCTGTTAAGGACCCTTCCCAATGGCTGTCCCTAGAGGTAGTTGTTCTCAACACTGACTGCACATTTGCACACTGGTGAGCCCCCGGGGGAGCCTGTCAGAAATACCAATAACAGACCCCCTTTCCAAACCAAGTAAATCAGGATCTGGCTGGGTGTGGTGGCTCACGCCTGTAATCCCAGCGCTTTGGGAGGCTGAAGCAGGCAGATTACCTGAGGTCGGGAGATCAAGACCAGCCTGACCAACATGAACAAATCCCATCTCTAATAAAAATACAAAATTAGCTGGGCTTGGTGGTGCATGCCTATAATCCCAGCTACTTGAGAGGCTGTGGCAGGAGAATCGCTTGAACCTGGGAGGCGGAGGTTGCAATGAGCCAAGATCGCACCATTGCACTCCAGCCTGGGCAATAAGAACAAAACTCCAACTCAAAAAAAAAAAATCAAGATCCTAGATGTGGCAGGGAACTCTGGGGTCTATACATTTAATTTCCCTATCTAGCTTCTAGAGAATTTATCATGAAGAATGGTGTCATGTGTCATAGAGCTGAACCTTTCAAAACTAAAATTTAAAAAGATTTATTTTATCTTACAGGATTTTGAACTCAACAATGAACTAAAGATGAATGTCCTAAATTTGCTAGAAGAAGTTTTGCGAGACCCAGACCTTCTTCCCCAAGAAAGGAAAGCCACTGCGAATATCCTCAGGTGAAGGCAATTGAAGATGCCGGCTGGATCTTGGTTGATTTGGTGACATTGGTTGATTTGTGCTATGTTCATAGAAAATAAGAGCCAGAAGGATGCATCTAGAATCCAGGAGACAGTGGGGACTATGTTCTCTTAGCAGTAAAGTGTTATCTCTTATCTTCTCTTTCCTGGGGGCAATTTGCTTCTGCTGTCTCAGGAAGACTTGGGACTGGGTGGTATAACTCGTGTGGAGTGCAATTGCTGTTATGTATGGAGGCAGACAGCGGTTTCCTACAGAACCAACAGTTAAAGAAAAGAAGCCTGGAGAAGCCTCTCCTGTGAGTCCAGCAGGCATCAAAGAGAGACGGCTTTTTCTCATGTGGGTTGTAACTGTTTATTGCGAGCTCATGTTTGTGAGCAGGGTAGTAGTGTCTGTGGGAGTCTCGTGCACCTAAATTGTGGATGTGCCATCACAGAGCAGTTATGAATCTTCTTTGGCTCATTTCACTGGTCCCTGACCAACTTTTCTACAACTTGTCCATTTAGGATTTCCACATCATGTAGGTCGTATCATTATGGGGGATTGTATAAGGTATGACTGCACACTTCTGTGTGATAAAGGCCTCCACTTTGGGTATTCTGCTAGAGATTTATTTGTGTCCAAGTTGTACCCAGTATCCAAGTGGGTAACAAGCTTTCTTATAGCTTCTCGAACCGGTGGGTGGATGTTTTCTAGTCCACTGTACGTGGAAGGGGCAGCCACCACTGGCTTTGTGCAGACATTTCAGTTACAGCTTCCTAGCTCATGCACAACCGTGTCCTTTGTCCCTACTTAGGGATGGGAAGCTCAGCATCTCTCTGCCAGGGTCTGGTACTTCTTTACTACTCAGACTTCTAGTTCCCTCTTCATTTACAACCTCTAGCAATGACATTCCTTTCCTAGACCTTGGCTACATTGTCTCCTTGTTAATATTATCCAGAAGGCCTGTGTCATCCACAGGCAGTCTATTTTTAGCTAGGTCCATGTTTTTGCAAGTCTTTCCCTGATGCAGCAACGCCAGATGTTGGTTTGTGCTGTGTTAGCAACTGGCCTATAAGTCCTTCTTAGCCCCCATTAGCTGAAGATCCCATAGCCGGACCTTGCGTTGGTGTAGGGGCTTTTGTGGGGAGAATTGTATCTCCATATATCTGTACCCCCTAAAAGACATATTGAAGTCCCAACATCCCATACCTCAAAATGTGACCTAATTTGGAGATGAGGCCATTGCCAATGTCATCAGTTAAGATGAGGTAACTGGAGTAGGGTGGACCCCAATCCACTTTGATTGGCATCCCTTATAAGAAGTCAACCATGTGGCTCATGCCTGTAATCCCAGCACTTTGGGAGGCTGAGGTGGGCGGATCACCTGAGGACAGGAGTTCAAGACCAGCCTGGCCAGCATGGTGAAATCCAGCCAGGTGTGGTGGTGAGTGCTTATAGTCCCAGCTACTTGGGAGACTGAGGCACAAGAATTGCCTGAACTCAAGAGGCGGAGGTTGCAGTGAGCCAAGATGGCAGCACTGCACTCCAGCTTGGGTGACAGAGTGAGACTGTTCACAAAAAAAGAAGTCAACCATGGAAGACAGACACAGAGACAGTGGCATCTGAAGGTGGAAGCAGAGACTGAGTGATGTAGCTGCAAGCCAAAGAATGCCAAAGATCACTGGCAAACCACCAGCAGCTAAACAGGCAAGGGAGGGCTCCCCTCCAGGTTCAGAGGCGGCCCAGCCCTGCTGACAGCTGGGTTCCAGACCTCTCTCTGGAAGGGAGAGACAGCACATTTCTGTTGTTTTAAGCCACCCAGTTTGTGGGATTTTGTTAGGGCAGCCCTAGGAAATAATTAGGGGCCGTCTTCACATTTTCCAGTCTATGAAAACACCTAAATAAGCCCAAGGATTCCATTCCTGTGCCTGTTTCCAGATTTTAAAATTTTAAGTCCATAATGAGGTGAAGTCTGGTTTCAGTGAATGAGTGACTCTGTTGGTGAGTGATTACTGTTTCTGTTCTCCTCATGTAACTAGTTTATTACGCTCTTTGCATTTAAAAGACTAATATTTAAAAACTTCATTCTGAAAGTGTGTGCCCCTAGGGACGTTTGACTAAATAGCTGTTAGGGAAGTGAGGGTGTTCAAGCTGGGAAAAACTGTCAGGATCAGCCAATATGAGGGCATCTTGTTGCCAGTCCCCTTAAGACACCCATGCCAGACTTGACCCATCAATTCTGAGAGTTTTCTGTCTGCATCAAGAGGTGACCTCAGAAGTCAGTTAATTGGAGTTGGTGCTTAAGATGAATCCTGGCTGGTCATGGTGGCCCACGCCTGTAATCCTAGCACTTTGAGAGGCTGAGGTAGGTGGATCACCTGAGGTTGGGAGTTCGAGACCAGCCTGACCAACATGGTGAAACCCTGTATCTAGTAAAAATACAAAATTAGCCGGGCATGGTGGCACATGCCTGTAATCCCAGCTACTCAGGAGGCTGAGGCAGGAGAATTGCTTGAACTTGGGAGGCAGAGGTTACGGTGAGCCAAGATCACGCCATTGCACACTTCAGCCTGGTTGACAAGAGCAAAACTCTGTCTCAAAAAAAAAAATAAAAAAGGTGAATCCTGTTTGCCATCCCAGGTCTTTATTATTCATCAGGTTTCAGATGTGCCAACTCTTTTTGCTGAATAATGACCCGAAAGTTAGAAGTGTAAGACTGATAGGGAATAGACATTTTAGTAGGCAGTACAGCTTGAAACCACCACACTGTGCAGAGTCTGAATCTAGCTTTGGCGGGATGTCACAGGGCTAAATCTTGGCTCAACTGTTGACAGATGTCAAGTTCTCAACCAGTCCGAACCTGTTTCCTCATTTATAAAGTGGGACTTGTAATAGCTACTTTGTTAGGTTGTCGTGAAGAGTACATGACGTGATATGTGTAAGGAGATTAACACGATGCCTGGAAAGTCATTAGCACTCATAGTAAAGTGAGTATTATTACTGTTAGAAGTATGAACAGTAGTTGCTGGAAAAAGTAGCTTCTGCCATGAAGGCCATATGGCCCAAGCAAAACCAGGCTGGATCTGAGTCACACTCCACTTTCTCTAGGCTTCATCACCTTTTCCACACAAAGAGAGCGTGGACCAATCCCAGGACTGACACTGGTTGCTCTTGGCTCTGTTTTGGACTCCCCTAATTGAAAGAGGAATTTTAGATTCATACAACTTGGATAATGCCATTTCCTTTTATTTGGTGTTTCATTATAAATGCACAATTATTAAACTGCTGATACTGTTGGTAGATGTAGTAGTGGTGGTGGTGGGAAACCCAGGATCCTGGAATGTTCATCAAAGCCCAAGGGTAGCCAGAAGACTAGAAGCAAATATTTCCTCTATAGGATCTGAACCAGAAGTGCAGAGGCCTCCACATCTGAAGGGAAAGAATTCTGAACATGCCCTCTAGAAAATACAGGCTATGACTGTGAGAGATAGAAACATATCATATATGGTAGTTAAGTGCAGCCCTGACATTTGGAGATTTACATGCATTCCTGACATATAAGACATGAACATAAAACATGTTTTTTATACATATGTTACATTAATGCAATAAAGCAAATGCTTTTTTTAATGACGCATCCCTGACTCACAGTCTCATAGGGGTCACTTAATGATATTGAGTACACTTAATTGCCATATATAGTTTGTTGCCCTGTTTGTAAATAAAAACCTCTACTCAAAACTTATATTTCTAGAATACCATCTCTCCTCCTCCAAAGTTGTGTAACTAGCTGTCTTCAAAATCTTTTCAGTGTACAGATTTTTTTAGACACCTAACATGCCACAAAATAAAAAGAAACAGTGATTAACTTCTTGGATGTTCAGCTGCGATGGGCTCAGGTCATAGAAAAGTCATTCCCAAATCCCATCTTGCATCAACGAGAAGGCATAAAATGTTAGGTAACTTAATGGAACCAGAGCCCATCTTGGAAAATGAGAGTAAGATCTTTGAGAAGAGGAACATTTGATGGGAACTAACTCTTTGACCTTTGCTTTCCAAGGGAAAGATATTACCCAGCTTATAAAAAAGATCTTTCTCACTGGCACACATAATTATGGAGCCACAGATCTCTCTCCAGGAACCTAGACTATGGTGGAAAAAAATGACATGAATGTTCAGAAAAGTCACTCTTATCCCCTATGTGTCACCCTTACATGTGATTTAATAGTCTTTGGAGAAGGAGTTAGCTTTAACTTATTTTTTCCTCATCTTACTCTGCCATTTAAGATAAGATGCCTATTTCTTTTCTTTTTCTAGAGATGGAGTCCCACTCTGTCACCCAGGCTGGAGTGCAGTGGTGCAATCTCGGCTCACTGCAACCTCCGACTCCTGGGTTCAAGCAATTCTCTTGCCTCAGTCTCCTGAGCAGCTGGGGTTACAGGTGCCCACCACCACACCTGGCTAATTTTTTTGTATTTTTAGTAGAGATGCAGTTTTGCCATGTTAGCCAGGCTGGTCTCAAACTCCTGACCTCAGGTGATCTGCTCGCCTCGGCCTCTCAAAGTGCTGGGATTACAGGTGTGAGCCACTGCGCCTGGCAAGATGACTATTTCTTTCTGTTCACAAATAATATGGCTAAGTGCCGATAAGAGGGCTACTAGTATAATCTAGAAGGCTCCGCTCCCCCTTCAGACAGCAAAGGGAAGGGAGTTGTGTTTCTTGACTGTGTGCTATGTGTGGGACCCTTGAAGAGGTGCCTCCCCTGAGCCTGCTTAAGAGAAGCACAGAGTAAGGAAGGGCACAACTGGCCCAGAACCCTGGGCAACTTAGTCAATGTCTTTGAGCTTTTGTTTCCTCCTCTGTAAAGTGGAGATCACAATGCCTCCATTATGCACTATCCTGTATAACAGTCCCTTGGAAGGGATTTGTTAGGATACAGGAGATAGTGTGTATCCAATGCTTAGCACATGCCCACATGCCTGGCATAGGGCAGGTGTACAGTAAGCCATCTCTGTTGATACTGTAGTTTTGAGGGTTTGGTTGCTGTTCTAATCAACTCAGAACACAACAGAACATCACATCATCATTAGTTCTTCTAAAACAAGCTTCCTGCAGCAGATAGAGTACTTGGTTTGGGACTGTTCCGATATTTTAATACTTTTTATATGTGCTTGTGCCTTCCTTTTGGAAAACGTAAAATGCTTGCCTCCAATGGCAAATTATGTAATTGGAGGTCTACTGCACTCTAATTTTCCTGGACTCTGAAATTCCATTGGATATAAAATACCCTCTACTCTGAAACCAGTATCTAAGGTATTAACTTGTGTTTATTCATTTATTCATTCATTCATCTTTTTTTTTTAAAGATATTTATTGGGAGCTGAATGACATGTCTGAGATTCAGGGCTGAAAGTGTCTCAGGGAAGCCCATCTGCAGTGCCGGAGGGAAGAAGCTAAGCCCCTGTGCTTCTGGTCTGCATGAGCTTGAGAAGGGGGTGGCCCTGCATCTCCTGACTCTGTGACGGCAGGGAAGGCCCACAGTAGGGGAGAGAGGTTTGGGGAGGTGGTCACTCAGGCCTAGGAGTACAACTGGCTAATAGCATTAGAGGCTGCTCCATTTTACATTATAGATGATAACTCAGAGCACACCCAGCGTTCTCCCCCTCAGGTTCACTTTGATGGTGGTTGTTTCATTTACAACCTCATATGTAACAGGTTGGCTCTTGGTTCTAAGTCAGCTGTCCCGATGATTCTCTCAAACCTTGAGCATGTTTTCTGTTTGGGGATTGCTCATCTCCAGCTCAGCAGCCTGTTGTGCTGCGTGGTGTTTAGACCCAAATCTTCAGACCTCCCATCGAGGGAAAACCAAACTGCAGTTTGTAGTTTCCCTCTTAGGTTGTCTATTTTTTTTTTCATGGAGGATGATTTAATGTCTTTTTCAGGGCCCTTTCACAAGATGATCAAGATGACATCCACCTAAAATTAGAGGATATAATTCAAATGGTAAGTCTGACCACATTTTTGTCTAGTACAACTATGTGCAAACTACCTCTCCAAGGCAAGCAATATGCTTGTAACTGATCAGGAGTGTTGTAATATTAGACCCTCTGTCCTATCTCTGAAGCTCTGTGAGATGAACCACATTTGGTGTGGGGTCTAGCGGTTGGTCTAAGATACTCTTGTTGGCTTTGATATTTTTTAGCTTTCTGCCATTTATTTACAGTTAGAATTTAGTGGTGAACTTCATGCTTCCACACAGGCAGCTGTCTGCTCGTTGACCTGCAGTGAGATGGCAGGCCCCTTGCTCCCGGTGTTTCATCTCCCTCCCTCATCTCTTGCAGACTGACTGCATGAAGGCCGAATGCTTTCAGTCCTTGTCGGCCATGGAGCTGGCTGAACAGATCACCCTCCTGGACCACATCATTTTCAGAAGCATTCCCTACGAGTGAGTGCCACCCCATAGCAGCAGGGCTTGGCTGCACTAGCTGGCTTAGAAATTGACATTATTCCTAAGGCAGAGTGTGTGTGTGTGTGTGTGTGCACACGTGCATCCACACATGCACACACACACACAGATGTAAATCTTAATCTTAAGATAATTTGGTACCACTTGAACGTCTTCTGATTTCAGTTTATGTTTGAAATATTGATTTGGGGGACTCTCAAGATGGCTACTCTGTAGGCACTTGGGTTCCTGTAATTCAAGGATAGGACAGTACATTCTGTGGTACAGAATGTAAATTTCTTTGTACTGTCCTATCGTTGAATTACAGAAACCTCAGTACACAGTAGTGGTTCTCAAGCTTCAAGGTACCTAAAATCATTTGGGAAGCTCATTAAAAATGTACATTCCTGGCTAGCCCCCCACCCAGAATTTCTGATTCTAATAGGTTTGGTTGAGGCAAGGAAACTCTGTTTTCACAGAGAAGCCCAGATCATTCTGGGTGGTCTAAGCCTGTGCTTTGGGAACCACTGATCTAGAGAGAAGGCTCTAAATTCTGCTGCAATTCTTCACCCACTTCCCTACATTAACAAGTATTGCTCAGCTGTGACCATGGGCTCATCACAAAGCCTTTTAATTTCCTTGTGTGTAGAGTAAGGGGAGGCTCTTTAAGTCCCTCTGAGTGTCGTATTCAGTAGCTGCACAAACAAGGCTTTTGTTTGGACAAATGGCAACCGTTAGCACATGTTGTCTATGAGCTAATAACTAAGCTGGAGGTAAAGGGAGAGTTGGGCAGGGACATGAATAAGAGCCACGTTGCATACAGAGTAGAGGACATCCATGATGACGGAGGTTTGGACGTGGGCAGGGCGGATGGGTTGGGGGTCAGAGCTGCAGCTGTGTCAGAGACGCACCAGGGACAGGGCCAGAGAATGCCCCTGCAGACTCCTCTTTTGTGAATTTTATTTTCTTTCCCTCCCTATCTTCCAGCACTCATGGAGCTAGCCATGAAAAAAAATGAAATGTGGACCATTGGCTATTTGAACACTTGAGTTAGGAGCCACAGTGTCTCTTCTCACCCACTTCCATCCACTGCCCCCCTCACCTCCTCACCCAGCCTGTAGTGTAGTGAGGATGGGGGACCATGGCCTCCATGGAAGAGGAGGAAGAGCAAAGCCAGACTTTTGTAGCTGCCCTTGGTGTGGTCTCTTTCTGGGCACCCCCCCACCCTTGTCCCTGTCCCCCCAGTTCCTGTGTGACTGTCTACCAATTGTTTCCATCCATGGAACTGGCACACCTCTGTGTCCGGCACTATGCAGGATGGGAGCAGGACCAACAACAGCAAGGGACAAAGAACCCTGCCCAGGGACTCAGTCAGTGTCTCATCTTAAGAAGGTGTCAGAGTAATTTCGAGTTATTTTAATGCCTATACGAAATAATTCCTGTGTGCTCCATCTCGCTCGTCCCTTGTTTCTTGCTCTGTCTGGTAACCTGCTCGGGAATGAAGTGAATGATCAGGGACGCTGCCCTGAAGACAGTCCATCTAACCGGGCGGAGCTCCTGCCCTGCTGAACTGCCTGGTCAGGTGAACGTGTGGTACAAGCCTAACAAGGAGCGCTTTTCAGCCCTCAATATGTGCGCTCTCCTGAGAACAAAACACAGTCCCTGCATCCCCCAGGAGAGTGGCAGGCAGGGCAGAACAGAGGGAGAAAATTCTGCTTCTGACTAATATTTTTGGTAGTGATGAAATTTTTGGACCCTCTGCTAAGGCTTAATATTTTTAAAAGCTAATCCTGGGAAAGTAACCTTGATTTCTAAGTAGTGCTAAATCTCTTTATATCCCTCATGTTGGTTCTTGTTTTCTAACTCCAGAGAAGGCTTTATAGGATCCTAATAAAGACGCAGTTCCAAACATTTATAAGAGAGCTGGAAACTGAAAAATCTTCCTTTTTGGCATTGAGAAGTAAATGGCTGGAGTCGAAGGCAAATTCACTTGTGAAGTTGGCAGCAGCAGGTGTCAGGAAACATTCTAGACAATGTCAAATGGAACGTTTCTCATATTCATGACAATGATCCAGGATCATAGCCACCATTAAAAAAAAATTAATTGGTTTTGTGTTTTGTTTTGAACTTTCAGGGAGTTTCTTGGGCAGGGGTGGATGAAGCTGGATAAAAATGAAAGAACGCCTTACATCATGAAAACCAGCCAACACTTTAATGACGTAAGTGACCATCAAAGTAGAGCCTTGGGTGGGTCACAGGAAGATGGATATTGGGGTCTTAAGATGCCCCTAAAATAAAGCAACTCTGCCACCCACTTTTTAAACAGAATTGTTGGGATATTGAAGACAAGCTTAAATCTACTCTAACAGCTCACAGTAATGTAGTAATGTCCAATTAACTTCCTGACATATGGGAGGTTCACCTTTGATGGTGCCCAAGTCTGGTAAGTGCTCAGTAATGTACAGGTTGCTGTTCCTATTTTTATCAGGATCATCACTACTTCGTGGTCATAAGTTGACTAACAGAATGAGCAGTACCTGTGTCACTGGCTCCTGGTGGTGTTGGTGATGGTCAGGCTGGGTTGGTGCAAGTCCTTATCATTAGTGAACGTTCGGCCTGAGCTACATTCCCGGGTTGGAAGGGGTCTCTTGGAGCATAATCACATTGTTGTGTGGTTCTGTGCAGTGGTGGCCAGCTGTCATCTTCCAGCTCTGCTTTTCCCCAGCAGTAAGACTGGGGGGTGCTTTTATACCTACCAGCTCTTAATTCGTGCTGTTCTCATAGTCTTAGTCCCGTGTTAGAACAAGTAATAGGTTTGTGAGTGCTTTCTGGCCAATCCAGGCAAAGGGAAGCCTACCTTTCCACTTTCACTAAACTATAGTAAAAGAAATAATGATGATTTCTTTAAAACAACAACAAACTACCAGGAACCCCATAGTAAATTAATAAGTCATCTAGAAACAAAATGCAAAAACAACAGTTTAGATTCCCAAGACAGCGTTTTGTGCAGGCCTTCCCCAGAGTAAGTGGATGCTGAGTGGACGCTATCACACAATGAGCTTCAGTGCCGCTGCTGCCTAAAGGACACGGGGCATGGCCCATCTAGTCCCTCCCTGAGAAACAGATTCCCTGCTTTGAGAAACAAACCTCTGTTACCTGTGGTAAACTAATACATCGGATATAATGGACACTCCAAAGAGAGGTTTGATCCCAGGCTCCAGGCCCACATGTCTCCTCTGCTGGGACAACCGCTGCATTGCATTCTAGACAATTACAGATCGAACCTGTCATTTGCACCCCAGACTCGCCCAGCCTGCTTCTTCATTGTCCTCTCCATTCTCAGTCTTGGGTCGTGGCCTCACCATACACTCACTCACCCAAGCACAGGATTTAGAAGTCATCTTCCTCCTTACCGACCTCACCCTCACACTGCCCAACAGATTTGCAAACCCTAGATCTGCATGCATCTCAGGCCCTTCCCTACCCCGCCTTCCCCACTGCCACCACCTTCATGTGGCCTTTTATCCTTTCTCTCCAGGAGCTCCTAACTCATCTTTCCCCTGCAGCCTCACTGCCCTCCAATCCATCTGTCAGGTCCAGGGTCAGGTTCCAGCCCATGCTGAGGTCTGAGGGGAGTGGTGGATCCCTGCAGGAACACGCGGCGGTGGGGGTGGGGGCGTAGGCAGGTGAAAGACGGTGTTACTCAGCAGCGGCTCTCTCATCAACAGCTCTCCTGATGCTGTCCGCTCTGTCTCGGCTGCTTGAGCTGTGGCCACCATGCACAGCTGCATGGCCGGCTCTCCCTTGCCTTCAGGGTCAGCAGCTTAACTCTTTCTCTCTCTGGGTATGAGCTCCTGTACAGTGTCAGCAGGGCAATTATACCTTTTACAGACAATAGTGGCTTAGAGCCAAGTGATGGCCTTCCATGTTACAGTTACATGGTTGTAATAACAGCTGGAATTATACCCCTGTGCTCTAAATTCAGAGTCACTCTGGCCTGGATGTCCACCTTGGCCTATCCTTGACCAAAGCACAGCCATGTACTTTAAACCATCCTTCATGCAGTGGCACAGGAATGACTTCTTTGAAAAGTCAATCTAATTATCTCCCTCCCTTTGACAAAAGTCTGTCAGTGGCTTCCCCTTACCTTCAGGATATGGTCCCAACTGCTCCACCTGGCATACAAGAGCCCTGCCCATCTGTCACCCTTGTCTCTCCCAGTCCTTATGCCCCTCAGATGGCTGCCAGACCCTCCATTACATTCCCGCCTACCTCTGTCCACTTGCTCTTATACTTGGATCCTTTAAGATTCAATGCAAGGCCGGAGACTGCAGCTCGCATCTGTAATCCCAGCACTTAAGGAGGCCGAGGTGGGAGGATTGCTTTAGCCCAGCAGTTCAAGACCAGCCTGGGCAACATAGTGAGACCCTGTCTCTACAAATACAAAAAATTAGCCAGGTATGGTAATGCATACCTGTGGTCCCAGCTACTTGGGAGGCTGAGGTGGGAAGATCACTTGAGCCCTGGAGGTTGAGCCTGCAGTGAGCTGTGATCATGCCGCTATACTCCACCTGGGTGACACAGCAAGATCCTATCTCAAAAAAAAAAAAAAAAAGACTCAATGCAGGTATCACCTCTTCCAAGAAGCCTCCTCTGTACTAGACCAGATGCCCTATGCTGCCTGTATATTCTCAAATCCCGCCATGAATAGACTTAACTTTGTGTTTCACTGCATGGCACTTACCTGTCTATGTATCTGTGCCCCTCCCCTTTCCACCTGCCTAGGCTCAGATTACCTTAAGGTCAGGAACATGGATTTGTCTTTCTGTTCTCAGCACCGAAAAGAATCCTGTTCTATTGCATTTCCTCAATAGTTATTGGCAAGAACTTCTTCATCGAAATTACTGATTAACAAAAGCACTTCTTCCTGGAACAAACTGGACTCCAGATGATTCCTCTCCTCACGCTAAGGATGCACAGGCACTCGATGAATAGCGCCACAGCAGGTGCTTTAGTGACTGTCCACAGTGGTAGTGTTGAGGCACTGTGAGACCTTAAGTAGCTTCAGAATCATGAAAGAATGGGCGAATCCTTCAGATGTAGTGTATGGATATAAGATTACATGCCCCAGATTCCCTTTGTTAACACAGTAATCCTATTTCACTTTTTTTCCTTTCCCTTTTGCAAGAGCTGAGCTTCTTAAACTGGCCTTAAGTAATAAAATTACAGTACTTAGCCTCAAAACTGTAGGTCCTTTTAACTGCTGGTGAAGAATAAGATTAGATGAAGGAAATGTTCTCCTTTTCCCTGCAGCCAAGTGTTTCTGGTTTGAGAGTTAATCAGTTCAGAATTTGATCTAACTGGGGCCAAGTGTTTTTTTCTCTTTCTCTGTGCTAACTGTGGCTTCCCAGAGTGAGTAATCACACACTGTTGGGGGCTAAGGAGTATGGGGAAAGACCCCAGGGAGTGACTTCCACGATCTGCAGACTTTGCCTTTCCGCAGGCTTTGGGTTATTCTGTCCCATTTCCTCAGTAATTATTAGACATGACACCATCAAAATTGCCGATAAACAAAACCACCTCTTCCCCCAACAAGCAGGAATCCAGATAATACCCATCTTCACTCAGAGGATGAACAGATGCTCATTAGTTTGTTATTATTACAGACTTTAGTCTCTTTAGAAAGTTGGTATCTAAATGTAGAATATGATCTTCCCCTACTCAACACCCTGCCTTCCTGACATGTCTGCAGATAATTTACATATTTTGCCTGAATGCACTGGTTTGGCTCTTAGACTGCCTTTCTGGGCTCTTTGATTGTCTCAGATGAGTAACCTGGTGGCCTCCCAGATAATGCACTATGCTGATGTCAGCTCCCGTGCCAACGCCATTGAGAAATGGGTGGCGGTGGCCGACATCTGCCGATGCCTACACAACTACAACGGCGTGCTGGAGATCACCTCGGCCTTAAACAGAAGTGCCATCTACAGGCTGAAGAAAACCTGGGCCAAGGTCTCTAAGCAGGTGAGCCTCAGAGTGTGACACTTCCTGCTGCTAAGAGGATGAGAGGCTGGGAGATGGGAGCCAAGTTAAATATTACTAATTAGGAAATCATTAACTGAAATGAGCCGCTCAGTTGCCAAAGAAAGGTGCCAACGTGGGTAATTACAGTGCTCTTACCACTTAATTGATTTCATTCATGTGCATTTCTAAAACAGTCATTAAAGCATTTTGGGGGACAGACACAAAAACAATGTGGTCGTCAGTCAAGAGTTGTTTCCTGAATTATTTCAGAGGGTATATTGACTCTGAGTAAGCACACTTATGTCCAACTGGGTTCATTCTTTCTCTCCCAAAGTGAGGGTGCAAACTCCTTGGGGCCAAAACCCAGGGACAAAAGGCCTCAATGTTCACCTTTTTCTTTCTCATTCATGTAGTAGATGTAAAGTTTTGGCATAATGACTTAGATGTGCAGAAATGTAATTTTCATTTTCTTTCATTAATCTCAGCTTGCCCATGTCTGTCATTTTCACTCAGATAATTTCGAGATTCAAACTAAATCGTGATTCTTCCCCTGCCCTTTCTCCTGGCCTTCTCCCTGGGTGTTGGGTGCCCAGGAAATCTCTGGGCTTCTGGGCACCTGTCAGCTCCTGTGGCCTCCTGTGGTCATCCTTTGCTGATTATTCATTGGGTGCAGGCTGCCGTGAATTGCCTGTACCTGGTGTCACCTGGCCTGCCCGCCCCTCCCAGGAACAATGCATAATGATTGCACCCTCGGAGCGTGGCTGACCTTGTCACCCTTTCAGCCATCATTGGCTGGGTCTGGGGGGTGTCTTACCTCTGTGACAGCCATTCTACCTCGTGGCGGTCCCTAATGGACATGTGAACTCTTCATCATTAGATGACTACCTTGGCCTCTCAAAAGTCCTTGGGGGAAGTTTTGAAGCTCCTCCACATCCCATTGGTGCCAGAGGGTAGGAGAGTCTACATCAGGCCCTCTCTGCCTGACCCCCCCTGCCTTGCTGTGGACACCCAGAGTTGGTGAGGGGAATCTACAGAGTGCCACCTCCAGGGTCCCAGACCAGAAGATCTAGATATATTCTGCTGACATGGCCTAAAAACTGTTTTATCACCCCTCTCTGAGGATTTAAGCCCCTCTCAGAGACATGCATTATTTTCTTACTCTTTTCTGTCTTCCTTTTGCCCTCCAAGCCTTTCCCTTTAGTGTAGGAGAACAATTTAATTTCTCCATGTAGCAGGAAATCAAGCGTAAGTCATATCTTTCACCTTGACTTCCTCCACTTATTTCTTAGCAAAAATGCAGTGCTCTGAGAATCCCAAATTCAGCCCCTTAGAACTCATGAGTCCACTTTTCTGTCAACAATGGACCTGGTAAATAAAAGCCACAGTTTTTACAAATACTGGTTTAAAAGAAAAAAAAAAAAACCTTTTGTTTTGAGATGATTATAGCTTCACATGCAGTTGTAGGAAATAACACGGAGATTCCCTGCACTTTACACCCAGTTTCCCCCAGCAGCAGTGTCTTGCATTACTGCAGACAGTATCACAACTAGGAAATGAACATTGGTGCAATCCACCAGTCTTATTCAGATTTCACTAGCTGTCACCAAGGGATTCCTAAATCTTTCCTAAGAAAGTTTCCAGGCCCGCTTTGTAGTGAACTTAAGTAGTAGTCTTGTTCTGGATAGGATGAGGGGTTAGGGATAACTGAACTGATCATGAAATAGAGATGATGAGACTAATACTGAAATTATTGTTTCAAAATGTGAATATACCATCTGTAGAAGTTCTAAATAAGATATTAGCATTTCAGTCACGTTATAGGTCACTCACAGTGCCCTTAGCATGGGCTAATGGACTGTCCCCCAGAGAGGCTGTCCCCAGAGCCAAGCACTTTATTCCAGTCATGGTAGGTAGAACCTGTTTGCAGATATGCCAACACGTTTGGTGATAGCATCTGCTGTGCAGCTGTCTCTTTTCTGCATCTGAGATCAGCTGGGGAGTTGTTCAGCGGGCCTGATAATCTGCACTCTGGAGCCCACAGATTGGTCTGTGGCTATAGGACAGGTTGTACCTTTGCAACTTTTTTGAGCAAGGTTAGCCCTGGACCAAGCAGGAGGTCTCAGAGCCCTCAGACACCAGAATTAGGAAGAGAACCCTTTGCCTCTTAGGAGGCTGTGCAGCTCCTCTCCAGGCAGGACAAAGAAGTTTGAGGACCCTCAAACTGAGCATTCCAAGTTCTTTTCCAGGTAGGACCTGGATCCTCCATGCACAGCCAAGCTGCTTGGATGTGCATGGAGGATCCCCAGGAAGGAGTTATCATACCCAAGGGCCACCCTACCACTCTCCTATATTCATGGAAGAAACCCCTGACCAATGTCAAGAACAATGCTATTTCTTAGTAATTATCAGTTATACTTTTCTAACAAACTGATGAAGAAGATCACAAAGGAAAGGATCTGTAGTAGAGGACATTGCTCAGTCAATACCAAAGCAACCAAAGCATGTGCTTTGGTTGTTTGAAGATGAACACTCAAAAGGGTTAATCGCAAAAGCTGTCTGACATGAGACTTCTCCTTTAAGATTCTATATTCACCCTGGCACGGTGGCTCATGTCTGTAATCCCAGCACTTTGAGAGACCAAGATGGGTGGATCGCTTGAGGTCAGGAGTTTGAGACCAGCCTGGCCAACATGGTGAAACCCCGTCTCTGTTAAAACTACAAAAATTAGCTGGATATAGTGATGGGTGCCTGTAATCTCAGCTACTTGGGAGGCTGAGGCAGAATTGCTTGAACCCAGGAGGCGGAGGTTGCAGTGAGTCTAGACTGTGCCACTGCACTCCAGTCTGGGCAACAGAGCAAGACTCCATCTCAAAATAAATAAATAAATAAATACCAATGTCAGGCATCATAATACATCTGTGCAAGAAATTATTACAACTTTTTAAAAGAGATAAGACAGCATATGTTTGTTAA